>JANAVB010032820.1:669009-940335 GCA_029216955.1 Iris pallida
AGTTGTTTTCATCTCCTCCTTCCTTTCTCTTAAGGTACATCTTCCTTTTCTTTTGTTTTTTATGGCTCCTAAATCTCACAAGAGGAAGAAAGATGCATCCCAAGCCGGTTCATCCTCCTTGGAATATGAACCTACCAATGTTTTTAGTCCCCCTCATCCAACTGATAGAGAGGACTATGATCCTTCTCTTTTTCCTGACAAGGAATTTTCTGACTCTTGGTTTGATTATTTTTCTAGGAGAAATATTTGTGCTGGTAGCTCTGTCAAATTTACTATATTTTCTGAATATGCTCCACCACCTTTGATAGACTTGGTATTAGGGACTTCTTTGAGGTTTCTGATAATATATATGATAATAATGTCCGTATATTTTATTACAATATGCAAATAAAAGAAGACGAAAGTATTTATTCTTGCGTCGCTGGACAAGAACTGGAGTTTAATGTAACTGATGTTAGTGAATTCTTTCACGTGCCAGATATAGGCGAAGCATCAGTTGACAATAACCATGTCCAATTCCCTAAAGGTGTCAACCTTGACTCCTTCAAAGCTTTGATGTGTCACCTTCGTCCTGTTCCTCGTAGGGTGTACTCAAAACACCTCAACCAAAATTTCTATGAGTTACATCGTTTCATATTCTCTGTCTTGCTTCCAAAAAGGGGATCTTCTGACGAGATCACCTTTATGGAAATATCTGCCAGGTACCACATTCATTTCGGTATTCCATTCTCTATCCCCAAGACCTTTATGGATTGGTTGATAAGTTGCAGGAGAGCGGGGTGTAACCTTGTCAACCCCATGTACCTAGCAGCTATTCTTCGGAGGTATGAAATCAACCTTCAACTATGTCCCTCCTCTTTAACAGCTTCTGAGCTGAGTAGATCTAGGTTGTATCCCAACCCTCCTCCTCCACCCGGTGCTGAGCCTGCTGTAACGCCCAAGTCTCAAAATAGTATGACTAGAAACGTATCAGGCCACCTATATACATACGAGTAAATATACGGCTCGTATGTATACATAAGCTGTAAATGTAGAAAGCCAAGACACAAAATCTCATCCACGAAGATAAATAATGATATAAAAGCAACTTTGAGTTTGTCATGTACACAACAGTTGGGTGGAGACAAATCCACTACCAACTAAATTAAATATGGAAAAATATACAAGGAAAGAATTGAGCAAGCGAGAGCAAGTGACGAGTCCAAGAGCAATCATCACGAAGGAAGGAATGGCCTTAGCTAGAGAACCTGCAAAAGAATACGAAACACACACCTGAAGAAATCACCAGGTCCTCAGAGAGATGTAACAAGACACATAATATCATGCCAATAACTGAATAATAAAAGCTCAACAGAAAGGTATGCATGAGTAAAGGTTCCTAACCATTCTATGTGGAATGCACTTTAGAAGACAACGTTCTACGCAGGAGCTTAGGTGTTCAGCATAGATGGAGAGAGAGAGTGGCAGTAGGTAGCGCTCATAAGAGACACTATCGGCCATGGGCAGAAAGTAGCGCTCATCCGAGTCACTATCGGCCCCGGGTCAGTAAGTAGCGCTCATACGAGACACTATCGGCCCAAATCTATGTGTGTACTGAACATGTAGCCCCTACGGTAATAACTGTCTCCTTCCTCCCCATAATACTATACATGTGTCGACTCCACGACACTGTTTGATCCTTAATAACTGCCAAGTCTTCTACACAATCTATTGGCAGTTACGTCCTAACGCACGGCCTGTACGCACCGATGTATGGTCGATACGCAAGACCGAAGCTATATGCGACTCACAACTCACACACAACCCGTGGCACATCGTGATAGTTTATGAGATGCTCTAAACATATGGTAGTCCCTTAACTCTAAGCCAAATGCATAAAATATAGTAATTTGTATCTATATATAGTTTTGAAAGAACAACTTGGTAAGAAATAAAACATGCATGATATTGAGCAAGAAAGTAAACAGTAAAGGCAAGGTGTCTTGCCTGGTGTGTCGCCTGGTGTGGTGCAATGATCCAACAAGTCCGATCTTTGTCTAATGGCCGGGGTTGATATATGAGGGTCTGATATTTCATGAGAAAAGAAACGCGTGATCAGACGTGATCAATGGTAAAAATCGAGGAGAAATTGTGAAGAACATACTCATACTATGTATTCTAATACTTGAGATTAGGTTTTTGTTAGGTAAATACTTGAAATAGAAAAAAAAAACCGTTTTAGGCAAAATTCTCTGTTTATAAAAATAGAATAATCATATCTTTATTTATTATATCGAAAACTAGATTTTGATTAGGCAAAATATTTATAAGTAGTTATAAATAAAAAAGCGTTTTCGGTTAAAACTTAATATTTTATATAAATACTTGAAAATACGTATGATTTAAAAACTGCCTTTTTATTGAATATATATATATATATATATATATATATATATATATATATATATATATATATATATATATATATATATATATATATATATTATATATATATATATATATATATATATATATATATATATATTTTTAAACTGCCTTTTTATTGAATCTATATTTTTTTTATTGAATCTATATATATATATATATATATATATATATATATATATATATATATATATATATATATATATATATATATATATATATATATATATATATATATATATATATATATATATATATATATATATATATATATATTTGAGAGCAATCCTTAAATATCAAAACGATATATATAGTTTTAGAGAATATTTAATTGCTTGAAACTAGATTTTAATTAGGCAACATATATATATATATATATATATATATATATATATATATATATATATATATATATATATATGTATGCATATATATATTACTTTAAAAATCTAAAACAAAAATATTACTTTTATTTCATTTAAAAAGTATATAAAATTATACAGAAACAAAATAATGATGTTAATAATAATAATAATAATAATAATAATTTAAATCCTATAATATCCACTTCAGCCTACATTGATAATGATAATAATGATTATAATATTATTATTAGTAATATAACATAAAAACTATTGTTCTCATCCAAATTTTCTAACACAGAGAGAGAGAATGGGAAAGAGAGAAGGAAGCGGGAGAGAAGAGGCTCACCGGCTTGATGTGGCCGGCGCTCGACTTCGGGGCTAGGCCACGGTGAAGGGGGGCGGACGCACACGGCGAGATGACGCGATCGGGATGCCACGACAGGCTTATAATGGTTTTTCCGGCTGGGGGCGTGCTCTGGCGTGGTCGTCGGCGGCGCGTTAGGCGCACACGACGGCGGTGGAGGTGGGTTCCGGTCAGGCGACGAAGTGCTGATGGGGCAGCGTCAGCTAGGAGGAGGTCGGAGGATGTGGCTAGACGTTAGCAGCGGGCCGCGGTTGCTGACAGGGAGGTGAAGCGACGGTCCCGGGAAGAGGCCGGGACAGCGCGTCGGAGACGGCGGCTCACCGGCACCAGATCTGGCTGATGCGGCGGCGGATGGGCACGGTCGGCCTGGCGGGGTACGGAGCTTGGGGTTCTGTGCGCCGACGATAAGGAAAGCTGCGGCGGTTGGGACTTTCTCGTGCGATCGCCGGTGCGCAGACTCGTCAGAGAGACGCGGCGAAGGGGCTCGGTCAGGTTAGGGATTCTCCCCCCTACTTTTTTTATGGATGATGGTGGTGGTGTGATGGATTTTGGGGGTTGATAGTGGTGGTGACGGAAGTTCCGGTAGTTGGCTGCCAAAAATTTGGGGGAGATGGTGGTACTGGTGATGGAGTTTGTTGGCACGGGTGGTTCAGGTCGGGACGGGGAAAGGTGGCGCAGGTGTAGTGGCTGTCGGAGTATATGGCAGTGACCGAGATTGTTTCGATTGGTGGTAATGGTGGTGGGTTGCCGAGGCAGTGGGTGCTGTCGGCTTCGCCGATGGGGGAACGAAGGGGATGATGATGATGATGATTGAGCTGGCAGTCGAGAGAGAGTAGCCGTGGGCGGAGGTCCGGGATTGTCGGACCCAAGGAAATAATGTATTTGTATGAATAGAAATATAGTGGATGGGGAATGGCGACACCGACACGATGCACGGATTTGATAGAGAATTTATGGATGAGTACCTCTCCTTATATAGGAGGTGGGAATTCCCATTAGGATAAGGATTGGGATTATTTAAATCCCCCATTAGATAATTCATAATTAAATTCAAACTCGTTTAAAACCATTTTAGATTTAAAGCTATAAGTCAATAAAATCTTTTCAAACATGCTTTATCATAATCAATTAAATTTAAATCAAAACACCATAATAAAATACTTTTTCGAAAAGTAAAATATTAGTATTAAATAAATTTTGAAAATAGAATTATATATTTAAAATCTAAATTTATATACCTCGTATGAAATGAATATTTGCATAAAATCTCATTTTTAAAAATTACTATTTATATAAGCTTCATGATGTAAAATAAAGAATTGAAAATTCCAATATAAAGCCTTTTACAACTTTACGAAATCGAAAATATTTATTATTTATTATTTGAAAAAATAGGCTTTTTAAAATAAAATGTCTTTACAAAAATATGTACCTCGCACATATTCACACTCGACTCGACATACGAAAATGCGAACTCATATGCGACTTCCCATACGACAAATTCGTACGCGACGTATAATACGACTATGCGACGTACAATACCAAGTAAAAATTTTAAATACTAAATTTATATATAAAAAAAATTAAGTAGAAATTTAGGAGGTTTACATCCTACCCAACTTACAAGAATTTCGTCCTCGAAATTTAGGAATAGGTAGGGATGAGAAGATAGGGGAGATAAGATCAGATTATTGATCGAGGCAAATAATGTCGTTCAACACAAGCATGCAATTTGTAAGTCATGTTCTCGTTATTTACGAAAAATACCTCATGGCTACAAAACTGAATGAGGATTGCTAGTTAACACAATGAAATAACAAAGAATTAAGGGTTAAAGTATAATCATGATACGACATAGAATAAGGAGACAAGGGATCGACTAGATTAAGGGCAATCAATTGAGATAATATAGTCGTCTAGGTTTAAGTTTGAATCCTTCTCAAGTTTGAAGAAGGTCGTGAAAATGAGTCTAGGGTCGAGGGAAAAGGGCGAGTAACTCGAGACGGGGATATAGTCATATTGGTTGGTCAGTGGTTAACTATTCCCAAGTATATACAAATATCATGGTCATAGGAGAAGGGTTTGGTCTATCAATCAATCACAAGCTTTGTCTAGAATAGTTAACAGGCGAAAGCCAACAAGAGTTCAAGAAGTATGTTTTGAATACCAATATGTGGTTCAACGATAATGGAAGAATTTCAAGCAGAATTGTCAAGGCAGTCGCGGATGAGACTCTAGGGGCAAGTTTGACTATGTCTCCATACGCGTAGAATAATATATGAAAAGCGAACCAAAGTGCAATAGGTTGATCAGACCATAGTGCACCGGTTCTGATTAGACAATTTGTTAGTGAGCGCGCGCTCAAATTACAAATGTCTTGAACAAGCTCGGTAAATGGGTAAGCTTGCAAAAC
This sequence comes from Iris pallida, assembly GCA_029216955.1. Taxonomy (NCBI): domain Eukaryota; kingdom Viridiplantae; phylum Streptophyta; class Magnoliopsida; order Asparagales; family Iridaceae; genus Iris; species Iris pallida. Next base: position 674,576 of record JANAVB010032820.1, read on the forward strand.
TAAGCTATAGTAGCAACATTGGTCAACATGGTAAAAACATAGGCACGTGATATTAAGATTGAAAGAAAGTGGAAAAACTCCTTAAGAATCTAACTCCTTAAGAATTTAAGTCTTGCCCGATGTTGGTTCCTATGCAGTCAGTCATATTGTTTTCTTGTTTAAGGTTTTGTTCGATCAATGAGATATGGTCCTCTAAGATCTATAGTCTAAGGAACTTATCAATACGGTTCACAAGGAAAAAGGTTGGTTAGGTCATGAGGTATTCTACCCAACTTACAAGAGTTAAACTAGTAATATGATGGAACAATGAGTTTAACAATCAAGGTAAAATACAAAATTAAGCATTTAGGGAGTCAAAGTAGAACACAATTACCTATCGGGTCGAAAGAATTGAGTCATGGTTGAATTTCTAATTGAAGTCAGGAAATAATTTGGTATCATAGTAATGGTTATAGTTTAGTTATTTTGATCAGAAAGTCATGTCAAGAAAATAGAGTACAAGGGGACGTGTTTTAGTGGGACATGATATAACTACATGAAGGTGGGCTCGTCGAAGTCTAACATATGAAGTTTGTTGGAAGGAAAAGTCTAGTGTTGTGCTCCAAATATTCAAGTCACAGTAAGGGATGCCCAAAATATCTAAAATAGAAAGTGGGAGTTCATGAGTTGAATATTAATGCCCAAAATAAAGGAGATCAAGCTAAAGCATGCAATAAAATTAATTAAAAATCCAGCAAAATAATTTAGGATCACAGTTCTAGAGAGAATATAGCCTCCTAAATGAATACAGTCAATGAACAATTAAATCATTATTCAAATTGCAACTGGGTTAGAAGGTTACCGTAAAAGATCGAGATTCGAGGGAAAATCGAGTAAGTAAAGATTGAGATACAATATAGTTTGGTAGATGACTAGCAACTCTTGTGTATATACTACTATCATGGTCATGAGTGACATGGCATTTAGTATGGAATACTTCCAATTTATTAAGGCTATCTTGGTGGCCTAATATTAAAATTGAAAACTCAAGTTTCCTCCAAAAGTTCCTTAATAAATTTCTCTAAAATGAACTATCCAAATTTCGTATTCACTCCAAGCCGTCAAATTTAATCATGACCAAATCAAATCCCTTTCCAAGTAAACTTCCATCACGTTACTACTAACCTTTCCAAAATTTAATATTTCCACTCCAACTTTTAAACTCAAGAAAATCATGAATCAAAATTTTTTTTTCACTTCATAACTTTAAAACTCCAAAAATTTCTCCAATAACCCTCAAGATAAACTTTTAACATATCACGAATAATCTAAGATTTACAGCTCAATACTTTAACGTACTCATCACATAACTTCTATTTCTAAGTCATTCAAACAAAATCACAACTTTTTAAATGGTAAATTGCTTTAATCAATCAAATAACTTTTCACCACATCTTTAGTAACTCTTCCCAAAGATTGTAATATTAGCAATCAAACTTTAAACTCAATATTCAAATAATCTTATCAGTCATCCAAAAAATAATTTTTTTCCAAAATTTCCAATCAATCACGAATAAACCTTTATTGTGTCATAAATCAAATCTATATATTTTTCTTCTTCTATCATTAATCCAAATCTGAAACTCAAAATTTAATTAGGTTTTTAACAATCGAAATTCATACAAAAGTTAAAAATAGATCCTCAATTTGATTATATATCCTTCAAAATATTTTTAACCAAAATTCTTAATAACCTTACTTCAAAAATTTACAAACTTATTATTTGGGAATCATACAACACAATTTCAAATCGCCCTCATAAATCTCGAGGCAGCATTTAAATTAAAAATTCTTTTCAACTAACTTTATATTTCTTCAAGGATGTATAGCTATAATCAATAAATCATAAATATTTTTTAAATACCTTCAAAATTAAAACTCAAAAATCCAATCAACTTCCTTTCTCAATTGTATATAGATCCCACTATCCTTTTGTAGATCCAAATAAAGTTCTAAAATCCTTCGAAGTTATTAATGTTGCTACTACCCAACTTATAATTAACTAATCCTTAAGTTCATACTTCTATGAAAATATTGTTCCGCTTATCCTTATATCTTTAAAACTCAAAGAGGATCTCAATGCATACTAGTTGTCAATGTAATCCTTCTAGCCATGTGGTTGACCTACGAGCATATACTAGTGTAGTCATCTTCCTATCAAGTGTAGAATTAAGGATTACGGTAGGAAGAGCTCAAGCAAGATGTAGATCAGTGGAGTTGAACAAGTGATTCGAAAATTTTAGTCAAGTAAGAGGGTCAAGCAGGTGGATGAGATCCTAGACTCTAATCCTATATTGCAGGCCCATTCGGTACAGTCATGTAACCGAAACGGCAAACTAGACCTGCATGGGCCACCACAAAAACATGTAACGCCCCAGTCCCAAAATAGTAGGACTAGAAACGTATCATGCTAGCTGTATACATACGAGTAAATATACGGCTCGTATGTATACATAAGCTATAAATGTAGAAAGCCAAGACACTAAATCTCATCCACGAAGATAAATAATGATATAAAAGCAACATTGAGTTTTTCATGTACACAACAGTTGGGCGGAGACAAATCCACTACCAACTAAATTAAATATAAAAAAATATATAAGGAAAGAATTGAGCAAGCGAGAGCAAGTGACGAGTCCAAGAGCAATCATCACGAAGGAAGGAATGGCCTTAGCTAGAGCACCTGCAAGAGAACACGAAACACACACCTGAAGAAATCACCAGGTCCTCAGAGGGACGTAACATGACACATAATATCATGCTAATAACTGAATAATAAAATCTCAACAGAAAGGTATGTATGAGTAAAGGTTCATAACCATTCTATATGGAATGCACTTTAGAAGACAACGTTCTACGCAGGAGCTTAGGTGTTCAGCATAGATAGAGAGAGAGAGTGGCAGAAGGTAGCGCTCATAAGAGACACTATCGGCCATAGACAAAAAGTAGCGCTCATCCGAGTCACTATCGGCCCCGGGACAGTAAGTAGCGCTCATACGAGACACTATCGGCCCAAATCTATGTGTGTACTGAACATGTAGCCCCTACGCTAATAACTGTCTTCTCCCTCCCCATGATACTATACATGTGTCAACTCCACGATACTGTTTGATCCTTAATAACTGCCAAGTCTTCTACACAATCTATTGGCAGTTACATCCTAACGCACGGCCTGTACGCACCGATGTACGGTCGATACGTAAGACCGAAGCTATATGTGACTCATAACTCACACACAACCCGTGGCATATCATGACAGTTTATGAGATGCTCTAAACATATGGTAGTCCCTTAACTCTAAGCCAATTGCATAAAATATAGTAATTTGCATCTATATATAGTTTTGAAAGAACAACTTGGTAAGAAATAAAACATGCATGATATTGAGCAAGAAAGTAAACAGTAAAGGCAAGGTGTCTTGCCTGGTGTGTCGCCTGGTGTGGTGCAATGATCCAACAAGTCCGATCTTTGTCCAATGGCCGGGGTTGATATATGAGGGTCCGGTATTTCATGAGAAAAGAAACGCGTGATCAAACGTGATCAATGGTAAAAATTGAGGAGAAATTGTGAAGAACATACTCATACTATTTTTAGAAAAGTATTTCTAATACTTGAGATTAGGTTTTTGTTAGGTAAATACTTGAAATAGAAAAAAAAAACCGTTTTAGGCAAAATTCTCTATTTGTAAAAATAGAATAATCATATCTTTATTTATTATATCGAAAACTAGATTTTGATTAGGCAAAATATTTATAAGTAGTTATAAATAAAAAAGCGTTTTCGGTTGAAACTTAATATTTTATAAAAAATACTTGAAAATACGTATGATAATTTTAAAACTGCCTTTTTATTGAATATATATATATATATATATATATATAATATATATAATATATATATATATATTTATATATATATATATATATATATATATATATATATATATATATATATATATATATGAGAGCAATCCTTAAATATCAAAACGATATATATAGCTTTAGAGAATATTTAATTGCTTGAAACTAGTTTTAATTAGGCAACACACACACACACACACACACACACACACACACACACACACACACACACACAGATATATATATATATATATATATATATATATATATATATATATATATATATATATATATATATATATATATATTACTTTAAAAATCCAAAACAAAAATATTACTTTTATTTCATTTAAAAAGTATATAAAATTATACAGAAACAAAATAAAGATGTTAATAATAATAATAATAATAATAATAATTTAAATCCTATAATATCCACTTCAGCCTACATTGATAATGATAATAATGATTATAATAATATTATTAATAATATAACATAAAAACTAGTGCTCTCATCCAAATTTTCTAACACAAAGAGAGAGAGAATGGGAAAGAGAGAAGGAAGCGGGAGAGAAGAGGCTCACCGGCTTGATGTGGCCGGCGCTCGACTTCGGGGCTAGGCCACAGGGAAGGGGGGCGGACGCACACGGCGAGGCGCCACGATCGGGATGCCACGGCAGGCTTACAAGGGTTTTTCCGGCTGGGGGCGTGCTCTGGCGTGTTCGCCGACGGAGCATTAGGCGCACACGGCGACGATGGAGGTGGGTTCCGGTCAGGCAGCGGAGTGCTGATGGGGCGGCGTCAGCTAGGAGGAGGTCGAAGGATGTAGCTATACGTCGGCAGCGGGCCGCGGTTGCTGACAGGAAGGTGAAGCGGCGGTCCCGGGAAGAGGCCGGGGCGGCGCGTCGGGGACGGCGGCTCACCGACACCAGATCTGGCTGATGCGGCGGCGGATGGGCGCGGTCGGCCTGGCGGGGTGCGGCGCTTGGGGTTCTGCACGCCGGTGATGAGGAAAGCCGCGACGGTTGGGACTTTCTCGCACGATCGTCGGTGCGCGGACTCGCCGAAGAGACGCGGCGAAGGGGCTCGGTCAGGTTAGGGCTTCTCCCCCTTCTTTTTTTTATGGATGATAGTGGTGGTGTGATGGATTTTGGGGGTTGATGGTGGTGGTGACGAAAGTTTCGTGGGTAGCGACCGGAAATTTGGGGGAGATGGTTGTACTGGTGATGGCGTTTGTTGGCACGGGTGGTTCAGGTCGGGACGGGGAAAGGTGGCGCAGGTGTGGTGGCTGTTGGAGTATGGTGGCAGTGCCCGAGATTGTTTCGGTTGGTGGTAATGGTGGTGGATTGCCGAGGCAGTGGGTGCTGTCGGCTTCGCCCGATGGGGGAACGAAGGGGATGATAATGATGATGATTGGGCTGGTAGTCGGGAGAGAGTAGCCGTGGGCGGAGGTCCGAGATTGTCGGACCCAAGGAAATAATGTATTTATATGAATAGAAATATAGTGGATGGGGAATGGCGACACCGACACGATGTACGAATTTGATAGAGAATTTATGGATGAGTACCTCTCCTTATATAGGAGGTGGGAATTCCCATTAGGATAAGGATTAGGATTGTCTAAATCCCCCCCATTAGATAATTCATAATTAAATTCAAACTCGTTTAAGACCATTTTAGATTTAAAGCTATAAGTCAATAAAAATCTTTTCAAACATGCTTTATCATAATCAATTAAATTTAAATCAAAACACCATAATAAAATACTTTTTCAAAAAGTAAAATATTAATATTAAATAAATTTCAAAAATAGAATTATATATAAAATATAAATTTATGTACCTCGTATGAAATGAATATTTGCATAAAATCTCATTTTTAAAAATTAATATTTATATAACCTTCATGATGTAAAGAATTGAAAATTCCAATATAACGCCTTTTACAACTTTACGAAATTGAAAATATTTATTATTTGAAAAAACAAGCTTTTTAAAATAAAATGTCTTTACCAAAATAGGTACCTCGCACATATTCGTAATCGATGCGACATACAAAAATGCGAACTCATATGCGACTTCCCATACGACAAATTCGTACGCGACGTATAATATGACTATGCGACGTACAATACCAAGTAAAAATTTTAAATACTAAATTTATATATAAGAAAATTTAAGTAGAAATTTAGGGGGTTTACACCTGCTCCTGCTGATCCCGATGCACCTGCTCCAGAGGCTCCTGCTCCTGATCCAGGATTCAATCCGCAGTTCTATCAGCGGTTCGACGCCTTCGTTGCTCTCTCCGATCAACGCTATCTGTGCTTTGATGCATTTGTCACTACTTCAGAACAACGTCATCAAGGTTACGTTGATGCGGAGTTTCGGAACACCTCACAGGCTCAGGTCTTGAGAAACAGTATTACTGATATTCATTGGAGTTTGGCTCATGATCCATCACATCCCTTTCAGATGACTCATCATCCCTCTTTTGCTGGACCGAGGTTCAACGATGAGACAACTTTTCAGAACTTTGATCCTACCACTGCTTATGTTGATCCTCAGCCACATGCTGCTTCTGGAGATGATGACACGCAGATGTGATATGGGGTTTGAGGCTTAGTTGTTTTGAGCTGTATTTGCTAGTGGTGATGATCTTTAGTTTTTCTTTGTCTTATTTGCATCCAAACTTTTGAGTTGGATATTGCTAGTAGTTTTTATTTTGTCATAAACTTTTCAGTTATGACTATATGCAGTTATGATGTATTTCTTTCATATCAGTTTTATGTATTACTAGTTTCATTTTGACTTGTGCATTCTGGATACTCTTTTGTCTTTTGTCTTAGTTTATTGTTGGCTTCACACATTGCGGGGGAGCTACACATTTTGCGTACTTGACAAAGGGGGCGAAGAGCAACACATTTTGCTAATACAAGTCAGGTATATTATTTCAAGTTAAAATGTTGTTATATTTTGGTATAGACTCAAGTTTGTCAATTATCAAAATGGAGGAGATTGTTGGCCCATTACCTAATGGTCACACCTAATTTTGATAATCAACGACAACTTACGTCGATATGCAAAATATACGAACTGCTACTAATGTTTCAGATTGCTGCTACATTCTACTACACCTTCGAAAAATGTACTACAAGCATTCAAGTCATCATCTACAAGCTATTCAAATGGAATTCCGATCGAGTTATTTTACATTTTATTCTTTATTTTATCTTTTATTGTATCTAGGATAATAAATGTAAAGTCGTTCGGAAAATTACTGGCTAAGGTTAATTCCAAGTCCACCTATCCAAATAGTCTTCCAATTTTTCATTAACTCTACTATCCAAACAGCCCAAAATACCCATGCAAATTTGGACCCAAACATCTAGTTATGAACTGGCAGAACTCAGACAGAACTCAGGCCGAGTTCGGTCTGAGTTCGGTCAACCCAAATTTAAATTTCAGTTACCTCCAAATCTGCATACAACGTTCGTTTGCGAGATATTCGCATTCGAACTCTGCCCGAGTTCGGTCAAGAAAAACACCTATAAATAGAAGAGAATTTTTTATTTATAATCACTCATTCACTCTTCTCTCTATCTATTCAATAAAGTATTTTTCAGTGATCAAAAGCTTTCACATTCTACCTATACATCTCTTAGCCAAAGCCAGTAAAGTTTTGTTCGATTTAGAGTCTTTGGTTTACAGTGTTGTAAAGAGGTTGCAAAAGTCAGAAAAACTTTGTTATTGGAGTTGGTCGTACGCTCGTCACCAAGCACGGTGTGGTGAAGTCGGTCGTGCACTTGTCACCAAGCACGGTGTTATAAAAAGACCGCAAGCTCTCAATTAGCTTGCAAATAGTGGATTAACAGTGGGCAAGAGTACCTGCAACTGGATTAGTCCTCTCAGAGAAAAACTAGTATACATCGCGGTGTTCACTGAGTTTGATTCTCTCTTTCTTACTTATTGTATTTATTTATTGTCTCTTTATTTCTGCCATAGTTTATCTATTTAATTTTTAATTAGTGATTTTATTCTATTGCACTCGCACATACTCTATTCACCCCCTTTTAGAGGTGCTCAACGGTCCTACACCTTGGCACTCCCCTCTCGGTAAATTACGCCAAGCCGGTCGAGTGTTTCAGTATTGTGGAGTTTGCTCGGAGACATATGGAGGGTTGGCACACAAAAAACCTTTCGTTCGGTGGGCCGATTGAGCTAGTGCATTCTGTCATTCTTTCCATCACAAATTCTTGGCTACAGTCAACAATTTTGCCAATCGCCACCATTGACAAACTGGAAAAGCTGTGCGCTGAGTTTATTTGGAGAGGTGGCATACATGATATTGCTTGGAGGGATTTGTGTCGGCAGAGAGAGGAAGGTGGTGTTGCTCTTCATTTATTACGTACCATGCGTACGGTAGCAGGATGGAGATTAGTCTGGTAGTTTTTACAGGATACCTCATATGGGCTATCTGGATGAGGAGCAGGTACTTAAAAGGTACAAATTTCTGGGCGTACTCCCTACCAATAACGAGTCTGTCTCCTTTAAACAAATATTGAAGCATAGAACAACAGTTAGCCAAAGGTTGGAGCGCGTCATCAAGGATGGGGAGGTAACTGATCTCTGGCTTGACCCCTGGATTCAACACAAGGGGCTGCTCAGCTAGGTTGGGAGGCATGCATCACACAAGGCGTATGAGGGTGTTACGGTGGCCAGCATTATGCAGGATGGCGGGTGGATGGTTGCTAGACAACCGTATGCAACTTCGTACATGGCAGACATCCAACAGGTTCGGATCAAACATAGCTTGCAGGAAGACACATGGGTTTGGGCGGGTTCCCCTAACAGCGACTTTACATCTAAAGTTACTTATAACCAAGCTAGAGAACCTCATGACAAATGGGATATGGCAGATATTGTATGGTACAAAGGGAGTGCTCGTAAAATGCAGCTATGCCTATACAAATGCCTAATAGGATGACGCCTCACATCAGATCGTCTTGCTAGGTTTAGCGTCCAGACAAGCACTTCTTATTGTGTCATATGTTGGTAGGAACTGAAAACACTATGACATGTATTCTTTCAATGCGAGGTTAGTACAAGACTCTGGCAGATGTAAGAGAGAAAGCTCCAAATGACTAATACTACTAGCTATGGAATTGAGGAAGTGATTCGTAATATAGACAGGAGGAGAGGGAACGGGCATGAGTGGTACCTGGAGGCTCGACTCAGGCTTGCTGGTGCATTTTGGCATGTCTGGAGAAAGAGAAATGCTCGCATCTTTGAGCATACATACATGTCAGAGAGGGGCCTACTACACAATATTGAGAGTGATGTATCAGGTATGTGGCTGCCAAAGGAAAGTCCCATTAATGGTTGAGATGTAATTTTTTTTATTAATAAGAATCACGTTTTCCATATATATATATATATATATATATATATATATATATATATATATATATATATATATATATATATATATATATATACACACTATGAAAGTTAACTTTTAGGAATATAGAATTTCTGGTTTTATGGTATTTTGCATACCAAATGCTCCTTTAAATTTAGTCATAATAGAAATTTGTGGTCGACCCATACAACCATAAATATAATTGTATTTATGGACATTAAATCTATCGATTGGTTGATATGTCATGTAACTTGCGGTAGACTAAGCGTTTTCCAAATGCAAGGGGGCAGTCAAACATCTTCTATTTCAAAAAAAAAAATTCTTTTTTAATGTATCATTTATTTTGTGGCTCAAATGGGCATCCCCAAAATACTAGCTTAACGAACCTCCCAATACTTAATGGGCTAATTAGCATTTAGACATTTTATATTAGTTTAGAAATTCTATAGCAATTTAGAGTTTAAGTCCTATCATGTCCAATTAGAAAGTTTGGAGCCTGTAATTTTATTTTTGGTTTTTCCTTTTTCCATTATACTCTCATTTCCAGCTTTGCACTCATGTTCAGGGTATAACGAGAAAAAAATATGGTCAAAACTTTTCAATTGGACATGTTAGGGCATAAGTTCTAAATTGATATAAAATCCAATATCAATAGTAAGACCCATCTCAATTTCTATATTCAAAATAGTAAGGCTCATCCTAATTTCTAGATTCTAGATTCAAATTGTAGAAGTTCATTTTGTAGAATAATAAGGTTCAGTTGGAGTATCATGATGGTCCCATCCCACATAAGCAATAGCTTGGACATGAGAATTTTAAATTCAGAATGTAGGAACTCCTTTTATAAAATATTATGGCTTAATTTAGAGCCTCAATTTTTAGATTATAGATTTAATTGTTATAACGTGGGTTACTAAAGGGCTAGATTCCCACTTTGTATATTAGACCCACATCGGTTAGAGATTAGTATTACACCTCCATTGGTTTGTATAAATAAGGCCTTTGCCTCCCACTATGAGATTACACCAATAAGAGATCTTCTCTCATATTTTCTCTTCCTTCTTCCACGTTTATTCAAAGACGTTATCAGCAGGAAGCTCTCACGGGAGAAAATAAGCGAGAGCATCTCAGTGAAGCCGCCATTTGCGGATTCTCCACTTCGGTAATAGGTATGGTTATTTATGTTTATTTGTTATGCATATGCACACCTTAGGCGCAGCCTGATGTTGATGTTTATACATCTCTTGGCATACCGCTAGGGCAAAAAGAATAATTTTTATCTATACATCTTACTTCTTTTAGTTAACTCTGATAGCACTCCGATGTTGATCGCATATAGATCTCTCAGAGAGAATGCTGGAGTTATTCTTTACTTTTTTCTTTCTTTTGTATATATGTTAATACATTCAGATCAAAACCATCAGAGATCTGATGACCATGAACGTGAATTGCTTGGTCTATATATATAAGACTTCTGGAACATTATTGTTCGAAGCATACCATATGTGGTATTTTGAAAGACTTCTTGAACATAATCATTGTTCGATGTATACCATGAACATCTAGTGTTTGGTATTTACCTACGACTTTTAGAACATCATTGTTCGAAGCATACCATGAACAAGATTTGTTTGGTATAAATAGACTTCTGAAACATTATTGTTTGAAGCATACACCATGAACATGATGGTGTTCTACCAAGTTCTTATGTTAACTTGTTATTATTGATATTATACCGCAATATGTCGAGCCTCACAAAGCATGATTTCAAGCCTCTAAACTTAGAAGGCTAGAACTTTCTCAACTGGAGATTGGATGCTGAATTGCACCTTCAAGCCAAAAGCTTAGGTGATGCAATTGTGGCTGATAAGCCAATATCTGCACAAGATAAAGTGAAGGCTTTAATTTTTCTAAGGCATCATATTCATGATGATCTCAAGGATGAGTACTTAACAGTCAAGGACCCCCTGGTGCTATAGAATTCTCTAGCTGAGAGATATGATCACTAAAAAATGGTCATACTACCAGGTGCACTCCATGAATGGCTCAATCTACATTTCCAAGATTATAAGACAGTTGCAGCCTATAATTCAGCTATGTTCAGGATTACTTCATAATTGAAGTTATATGGTAAAGAAGTGACAGAGCATTCCATGCTAGAGAAAACATTCACCACATTTCATACAAATAATATGACCCTACAATAGACGTATAGGGAGAAGAATTTTAAGAAGTATTCCAAACTTATTGTTGTTTTATTCGTGGCTGAGAAAAACAATGAGTTATTAATTAGAAACCACACTAGTAGACCAAATGGGTCTACACCAATTACAGCTGAAGTGAATGCGACTAGTGCTCAGCAAAATACTATGAGTCAAGGAAATCATAGAGGTAGAGGGCATGGATGCCGTAGAAGCCAAAGAAATGGCTACAATCCAGGTACAAGGAACGATACACAGTTCAAAAATAAGGGATTTAATCATCGAAGAAACAATGCACAAATTCCGAATCCAGCTGCTCCAACTGATATTTGTAAATGTTGTGAAGAGCTGGTCATTGGATGCAAAAATGTCGCACCTCACAAAAGAAAGTAAGCGAGTATGAAGCCTCAAAGGGTGAGGAGACTAACCTCATGGAGAATACAACACACCTGTATTTTAATGATTTCTTTCAAGATAAGGATGGAAATGCAATTTCGGAAGACCAGTTCAACAAATATATTAATAGGCGAAGTCAATGAATAGTTGCTTTATGCTTATATAAGTTTATTTACTTTCCACTTTGAATAAATTGGTCATTATATGATCAATAGTCTAGGTAGTTTACTTTCTTTGAAGCAGTTTTTCAAATTGTAATAATTGGCAATATGTCAAGTTTAAATATTTAGTAGCATATTAATATATTATTTGTTTTTGTTTATCTTTGAAAGGTATGGACAATAATTATAGCATATGCTTGATTGATAGTGCAACAACTCACACTATATTGAAAACTAGGAAGTTTTTCACAACATATGCCTTAAACACTGGCAAGGTGACCACATTGCTAGACATGTGCAGATTATAGAAGGTTATGGTAAGGCCGATATTGTGTTGCCAAATGAACACACTTAGTCATTTGAAATGCATTATTCTCTAGTAGATCTAATAGAAATCTACTCAGCTTTAGAGATATTCAAATGAACGGGTTTCATGTTGAAACCATAAACGATGATAGCAAAGAGTATCTTTATATCACCTCTAATGTTGGAAGCAATAAGCTCACATTAGAAAAGTGTAAGTTAATCTCCTCGGGGTTATATCAAACTACTCTGAATGTAGTAGAATCTCACTCCATCACTAGCAAAAGGCCAAAGGATCCAAGGAATCTAATCCTTTGGCATGACAGATTGTGTCATCCATGATCGACTATGTTGAAAAAGATTATCAACAATACCAATGGGCATGATTTATCATACCAAAGTCTTTTCTTTCCTACTAAACATTTGTATGTAGCTTGTTCACAGGGTAAACTCATTACAATACCTTCACTTCTAAAAATAGCTTCTGAATCACCATCATTCCTTCAGAGAATACAAGGTGATATTTGTGGACCAATTGATCCTGCTAGCGGACCTTTCAAGTATTTTATGGTTCTAATAGATGCTTCTAGTCGATGGTTAAATGTTTCCTTACTCTCATATAGAAATTTTGCCTTCTCCAAGCTACTTTCTCAGTTGATTAAGCTTAAGAATCATTTTCCTAACCAACATGTTAGAACGATTCGACTTGATAATGCAGCTGAGTTCACTTTTTGTACTTTTGATGATTATTGTGCTTCCGTAGGAATAGAAGCTGAATATTATATCCCTCATGTTCATACCCAAAATGGTTTAGCATAGTCCTTGATTAAGTGCTTTCAGAACATAGCAAGGCCTTTACTCATGCAATCAAACTTACCCGTTTCAGCTTGGGGACATGTCATATTACATGCTGCTAAGTTGATCATTGTTAGGCCATCTGCATATCATGAATTTTTACCATCACAACTTGTGACAGGCCATCAACCAAACATCTCTCATTTACGTAAATTTGGTTGTGTTGTTTATGTTCCTATTCCCCTTCCTTAGCGCTCTAAAATGGGACCTCAGCATCGTTTAGGAATTTATATTTTACTGCTAGATTCGCAGACTGCCATTTTGATGAGACTAAATTTTCGTCGTTATGGAGAGATAAGAAAGAAAAGAATGTTCTTACATAACCATTCGCCACAAATAAACGGCATGAATTATCGTAGGATAATCCCACTATGTCTCATCTAGATCCTCGTACTACTCAATGTAAAACTGAGGTACGAAAGATATTGCATCTACAGGAGATTGCAAATCAAATGCCAGCTGCATTTACTAATGCAGCTAAAGTGATTAAATCACATGTGCCCGCTACAAATGTACCAGCTCGAATTGATATCCCAGTAGGGAAAAATAACATAGTGGCTAATGAATCTACTGTAAGCTAGAAATGTGGTAGACCTATAGGTTCGAAGGACTTAGTCCCTAGAAAGAAAAAATGCCCAAGTAACACTCTTAAGGAGGTTACACATAACACTCAAGAATAGGTTATAAATGATAGATCCATATTCTCTGATAACCCAGAAGAGGTTATTGTCTTAGAAAAGACACAAGCCCAAGAAGAGGCTCATGTACCTGAAAGCAAAGAGATCCCTATGTTTTATACATATACAAGTGAGGTATGGGATCGCAAAGATATAACAATATATGAGATATTCTCATTCTCAGTAGCTACTAAAATATCTAAGGGCATTAATGACACTGAACCACGTAGCATCGACGAATGTCGATAAAGAAAAGATTGACCAAAATGGAAGGATGATATTCAAGCAGAATTGGATTCTCTTAATAAACGTGGAGTGTTCGGACCTATAGTATAAACACCAAAAGATGTTAGACCGGTGGGTTACAAGTGGGTGTTTGTAAGAAAATGAAATGAAAAGAATAAAATCGCTCGATTTAAGGCACGATTAGTGTCACAAGGGTTTTCTCAGAGACCCGGGATTGATTACGAAGAGACATATTCTCCCGTAATTGATGTAATAACATTCTGTTATTTGATAAGTCTGACAGTTGAGAAAAAGCTGGATATGAGACTTATGGACGTTGTAACAGCCTATCTATATGGTGACTTAGATAGCAATATCTATATGAAAATCCCAGATAGATTTAACCTACCTAGCTCAAAAGCTAAGAACAAGCATTCCATAAAGCTAAGACGTTCATTGCACGGTTTGAAACAATCCGGAAGGATGTGATACAACCGTTTTAGTGAATACTGAAAAGGAAGGGATATGAGAATAATCCTATATGCCCATGTGTCTTCATAAAGAAATCTAAGAAGGGTTTCGCTATAGTTGCAGTATATGTCGATGACATAAACTTGATTGGGACAAGATATGAAATCAATGAGACTGCAAACTATCTGAAAAAAGAGTTCAAGATGAAAGATCTCAGAGACACGAAATATTATCTCGGATTACAAATTGAGCATTGCACTAATGGAATTTTAGTGCATCAATCCAAATACACAGAAAATATATTAAAACAGTTCAATATGGATAAAGCTCATCCCCTTAGCACTCCAATGGTTGTTCGATCTTTAGATGTCAATAAAGATCCATATTGTCCTAAGAACGATAATAAATGGTGCTAGGATCCGAAGTATCGTACCTTAGTGCCATTAGAGCATTAATGTATCTATCACAATATACAAGGCCGGACATATCATTCTCTGTCAATCTATTGGCTAGATTTAGTTGGCGCCAACTCGCAGACATTGTAATGGCATTAAACATGTGATGAGATATCTTCGTGGAACTACCGATATGGGATTATTTTATACATGTGGTTTATCAGTGTGAGACTCGTCTTACAGTATCGATATTTATATATGGAAACGTATTTTTGTACTACATTTCATATTTTTTTGGTTTTCGGAATGCTTTAAAAATGTTCCAAAATTATATATTTTTCTCCTTGACCGGCATAACATCGGTATACCGGTATCTATCGACGGCATACCGCCCTAACAGATTTTCCACTATTTAGGTATTTTCTATTTATCGATATTTTCATGAATAATGTTTTTAATATTTTCGTGAATAATGTTTTGGATATTTGATGAATAGTGTTGACATATTTCCGTAAATAGTGTAGATGCATCCGGTTATCCATTGGTCCATTGGTTGACTCATCATATTATCCAATGGATACTTGATTTTTTTTAGATGGTTAGGATCGATTTAGATTGTGACGCGGATCGTGATGCAACGGTCACGAATAATTCCCTCTTCTATATATATACTTTTACTTCCTCTCTCCTCTCTCTTTTATTTCCTTCTTCCATTCCTCTTCTCTTTCATTCCTCTTCCTCAAGCTTAGGAAAGTTTGGCCTTATGTCACGCCCCAGTCCCAAAATACGTAGGACTAGGAACGTAGACATGCCAGCCGTATAGTAAATATACGTAAGCTGTAAAATACAGTATAACCATGGCACACTAAATCTCATCCACAAAATAGAAGAATAATGATATCATAAATCAACTATAAATTATCAATTTACAAGTCATTGGGCGAAGACAAATCCACTACTAACTATTTGAAATGAAAGAAAATATTCAAGGAAAAGGATTTATAAAAATAGCAATGGACGATCTAAGAGCAATCATCCTCGATAGAAAAGGGAAGACCCCGATCTTGGCTAGAGCACCTGCAAAAAGTCATAAAAGTACACACCTGGAGAAATCACCACATCCTCAGCGGGACGTAGCAAGATATATAATATGCCTATCTAACAGTATAACATGCATAAAGAAAATATGATACAAATAGAAAAGGACTAAGTAACAACTAAACATGAATATGAGAACAACTACGCATAATGAACTGCTGGAAAGGAAACATGAACACATGACAAGAAATCAAACGGATACTCAAACCTTCGCCCCTAGTGTGGACTCACAGGTTTGAGCAAATTACTAACCCTCGCCCCTAGTGTGGACTTGCAGGTTTGAACAAAGAACTAACGCTCGCCCCTAGTATGGACTCGCGGGTTAGCTTCAAGCAATCAACCCTCGCCCCTAGTGTGGACTCACAGGTTAAGAAAAACAAAAATAGAAATAGCAGTTCAGTTATGATGCACTCGTCCTATGACACGGTACGATTCAGTCAAGATACAAGTGAGAACAGACCCAATATGAACTATAATGCTAACTGTGAACCAAGACGATATGTGAACTAGACAACTAAACTAATATGCATAATATGAAAGAAAACTCATATCAACAATCAACCAAAAAAACTAGATAGTGACACATATCAAAGGGAAAGAAACATAAGCATGTAAATAAACTATAAAGAAAGGCAAGGTATACTTGCCTGAGGTTGTATGTAAAACGACAGTATCCAGTGGCTCGAATCGTCAGCTCAATGAAGCAATAAAAAGTCGAATCCCACAAACGCCCTCGGATGCTGAAATAAACATCATGAATATTTTGGTGTAAAAGAAATGTCTAAAAATGCCTACCCAAAAGTCGAATTTTGGACACAGAGGCAAAATCATAATTTCGGGTCAAAATGATGTCCGTTGTTGGACCCGCTTTACACCAAAAAGCGTGCCAGCACCTACGATCTCTAAAGTAGTCAAACTATATGTCTATGGGTCCAGTTTGACAATACGAATCTAATCTATGTCCAAAGTTGGATTCTGGTGGACCGTGCACAATTTTGACCGTTGGATCGGGTCGCGAGCCCGCCAAAATAGCGTTTCGGTGGAACTTCTCAAAATTGGACCAAACTTGGCACACAGGACCAGAAAAATGACACGGTCCTGATGGCTTAAGTTTCGTCTCGAGATGATGAACGTGCATGAAGTAGTCGGTTAGTTTGCATAGGGGCCGATACGGGGTATCTCGACTTATACGCCTCGATTTCCTCGTGCACACATAACGAAATCGAGCTCCGTTGAATCCCACACATCGATAACATCCATACGCATCTTTTGATGCTCATGGGTTGCGACCACGTCGTCTGGTTTATTGGGGCGCACATTGTAAACTCCCCTAAATTTCTACTTTAAATTTTTTTATAAATTGAGTATTTAAAATTTTTGCTTGGTATTTGTACGTTGCATAGTCGTATGGGATGTCGCGTACGAGTTCATATTTTTGTATGCCTCGTCGAGTGCGAATATGCGCGAGATAATATATTTTTGTAAAACATTTATTTTAGAAGCTTGGTTTTTCAAATAATAAATATTTTTGATTACTTAAAATGGTAAAATGCGTCGCATTGGAAATTTTCAAAACTTATTTTAGAAAACTATGTTTCATTGCATATGAGGTGTATAAATTTAAATTTCATATATATAAGTCTATTTTCGAAATTAATTAATATTAATATTTTGTTATTCAAAAAGATATTTAAAAATATTTATTATTTTTAAAATTATTATTATTGATATTTTTGGAAAATATATTTGAAAATTTTTGTGGCCATTTTAAATCTCGATTTGATTTTATGGATTTAATTTAAATGGTTTAAAGATAGAATTTATACTTAAATTGAGTTTAGATTATCTAGTTTTAAATTGGAATTTAATTTAAATTTGAATTTGATCATTGATTTAATTTGAATTATCTAATTGGGTTTAAACAAAACCTAATCCTTATCCAATGGGTATTCCCACATCCTATATATAGGCAGGTACTCCTCCATAATTCTCTACCACAACCGCAATGTGCATCGTGTCTGTGCCCTTCTGCATCCACTATTCCGCCAGTACATGTACATTATTCCTCTTTGCGTCCGATAATTTCGGACGCATCTCCTCGCCACCACCACCGTGTCGGACACCCGACAAGGCCAATTTCTATCAAACCCTAATCTGATCCTAAACCTATTGCCGCCTGCATACACCCGTCCTCGCCGTAGCCTTCCCGAACATAAGTCCACCCCTACCAAACTCCCCCTCACTGCTAGCCCATCGCAATCGTCAACATCACCGTCACCCACAACCGCAACCACCAAGTCCCAATTCATGCCAACTACCACCTTCTCCCCGCCTACCACCAGAACCACCCCGCTGCCACCGCTCAGCACAGCCCAACAGCATCCAGCCACCTGAACCCATCCACGCTATACAAAACCTGCCACCACCCATCTCCGCTCTGCCTTCGGCCAAGACCACCACCATTATTGTCATTTCCCCGTCTCTACCACCACCTCACCAAAATTTCACCGTCGCCCCCGGCCACCGTCGAAAATCCCAACCCAAACCCCAAATCCGCAATGGCACTACCGCCACACACATAGGAAAAGAGCGGAAAACCCGTACCTGCCCTCCGCCCGCTGCCGCCGAATGTTCCTCCTGCCGAGCCGAGCGTCGGACCCTCCGAAAACCCCAGCGCCATCGCCGGCAGGCCGACGCCTCAGCCGCTGCGGCATCCTCCCGAACCACCTCCGTCCTCCTCTCCAGCGCCGCACCTCCCGATGCACCACCTCCTTTAACGCAGATCCGCCGCCGAGATCCCGAGCCATGCGCGCAGGCCTCCTCCCGCCGACGGGGAGCCGCCGCCCTTCTTCAGGTGGCCGTCGTGCGCAGGCCACCTCTCGCCGACCAGCTCCTCATCGAGCACCCCTTTTTCTCCCTTCTGCGTACTCTTCTCCAGGTTCTCCCCACTCCAGCTCAGATCTGGAGCCGATCTCCCTCTCTGCACTCCACCTGGGCGCGACCGCCCTTACCTCGCTGCACCGCTGGAGCGCCGACTGTGCTGAAGCCCAGCGCCGCTTCGCCGCAGGTAAACCCCCTCTTCCAATCTCTCTCTCCCTCCCTGAAGTGATTGGGAACAGAATGGATTTGTTGTATTGTTATTTTATATTATTATTATTAAATTACTTAAGATATAGAGTAGGTTGTATAGTTTAGGGATTAAGTATTATTATTATTATTATCATTATTATTATTATTTTTAATTAGAGTTTGTATTATTATTATTACTATTATTATCATATTCATTATTATTATTATTATTATTATTATTATTATTATTATTATTATTATTATTATTTATTACTTTCCAATCAATCTCTCTCCTACTGTTAAAAATTGAGAGAAGAAGATTTTATAATCATTATTATTATTATTATTATTATTATTATTATTATTATTATTATTATTATTATTATTATTATTATTATTATTATTATTATTATTATTATTATGTTATTCTACTGAGTTTACAGTATAAATATTTGTATAGTAATATTATTAGATTGTAAATTTTATTATGGTTATTAATATGGAAAAGAGATTTAGATAATAGTTTTCAAATTATTAGTATAACAAATATAATATTTGTCTTGGCCTAAAGTATATTACCAAAATATTTTATGGTATTCTAAAATTGAGTTTTATTTATTTATTTCTAAAATAAAATTTAATTATAGTTTTGCCCACAAATAATTTTTTCTAGATTATGATTTTTATATTTTTCTAAATAAAAGTAGTTACAAAATTTATATACGGATTTCTAGTATTTACAAATATTTGCGAAAGTATATTTTAGACTAATAACAACTAGTTTCAAAAATCGTATAAATATTTTCTAAAAAGTATTATGAGTAATTTTTTCTACAAACTTCCCTCGATTATCATCATTGATCACGACTGATTGTACGTTTCTACTTCTCATGAATTTTGGACTCTTACACATCGACACCGACTATTGGACCAAGGAGGATTTGTTGGATCATTGCACCCCATCAGGCATAACACCAGGCAAGACACCTTGCCTTTACTGCTTAAATTTTTGCTCAATATTATGCATGTTTTATTTATTTTCAAGTTGTTTCTTTCTAAATTATATGTAGATGCAAATTACTATATTTTATACAATTGGCTTAGAGTTAAGGGACTACCGTCAAATTTAGTGTATCTCATTGACTTGTCATGATTGTACACGAGTTGTGTGTGAGTATTGTGAGTACCATGTAGAGGTCACTTGCGTGTGGACTGATCTCCCGTGCGCATGCGTAGGAATAACTGTCAATAGATGCATGTTAGAAGACTTGACAGTTATCTATTATAAAACAGTGTGGTGGAAACGACACGTGTTTGTGTGTCATGGTTACGACACACGTATAGTATCATTGGGGGGAAGGGGACAGCTACTAGCGTAGGGGCTACTTTTATTTTACACACATTTGGGAGATAGTGTCTCGGATGAGCGCTACGTGTTACCCGGCCGATAGTGTCTCGGATGAGCGCTACTTGTTGGCCAATCTTTATTACTTGCTTGAGACAGCCCCTGCGTAGAACGTTGTCCTCTAAATTGCAATTCACATAGAATGGTTAGGAGCCTTTACTCATGCACACTTTTCTATTGAGCTTTTATTATTCAATTTATTGGTATGATATTATGTGTCTTGTTACGTCCCTCTGAGGACCTAGTGATCTCTCCAGGTGTGTTTCTTGGGTTCTTGCAGGTGCTCTGGCTAAGGCCATCCCTTCCTTCGTGATGATTTCTCTTGGACTCGTCACTTGCTCTCGCTTGCTCAATTCTTTCCTTGTATATTTTTTTCTATATTTAATTTAGTTAGTAGTAGACATTGTCTCCGCCTAACGATTGTACTAAAAATATTCAAGTTGATTTTATACTATTATTCTTTTTATTGTGGATGAGATTTAGTTTGTCTTGGAATACTACATTATACAGCTTATGTATACATACAAGTCTTCATATATTGGAGTAGACTTCGTATGTATACAGCTGGCATGATACGTATCTTGTCCCAAGTATTTTGGGACTGGGGCGTTACATGTTTTTGTGGTGGCCCATGCAGGTCTGGTTTGTCGTTTCGGTTACATGACTGTACCGAGCGGGCCTGCAATATAGGATTAGAATCTAGGAATCTCAACCACATACTTGATCACCTTCCTTGACCTTCCTTGATTTCCATATTCCGACTTCCGTGGCTTCCCTTGATTTTTGCATCTTGCATGAACTCTTTCTACCAACACCCTATTACCTCGTGCTTAAACATGGTTAGAAAGATGACTACACTACTATATACTTATTAGTCAACCCTATGGCTAGAAGGATTATATTGACAAATAATGTCCATTGAGGTTATATTTGAGCATAAAGGCATTTATTTTCCTAGAGATATGATCTTAAGGATTAGTAAATTTCAAGTTGGGTAGTAGCATATTACCACCTTCAAAGAATAGTTAGAATTTTATTGTTACAAGGTGGTATACACAAGAGGATAGCTAGATCGAGGAAACAAATTTTTTTAATTACGAAAATTTTTATGGTGAAATAGTTATGATTTATTAGGGATATGAAATCGATTGAGAAATAACTTAAGTTTTATATTGTGACGCATGATTTACGGTTCGGATTATAATATTATAAAATTTATCTCGAGATTATTTAAGGAGTTTTAATTATAATTTTTAGACGACTAGAGAAGACGAAGTTTAGTTTGAGAGAGATTGAGGTTTTAAATTGAGTCGTACGATTTATAAGTTTATTTAATTTGAAGAAATGATGGTAAAAATTTTGTTTAAATATTTGGAGGTTATGAAAGCGACTTGGAAGGAAAAATTTAAATTTTAAATTGTGCCATATGATCTATGATTTACAAAGTTAATTAGATTTCAAGTTTAAAGCCTTGATTGTGGATATTTAAAATTTTGGTTAAAAAAAGAGATTTAATTTGAGTTACATGATTTGCGATTGATGAAACGGGTTAAGAGTTTATCTCAAAGTACATTTAAGAATTGGAAATTTTTAAAAGTGATGGCTTATTATGAAAGTTTAGTATGCCGCATTAGATATGATGAAGGTTATTTGGAATTTATTTAAAGGAAATTATACTTTAAGATATGATTAAATACTTGATGGAGTATCTTGAGATTTTATTTTGAAACTGTTGAGGAACTTGAAATTTAAAATTAAATCATATATTGGTAGAGGACCAAGAAGCAAGCAAGTCACCCTAATGGGATACAAGTATTCCTCATTAATTGCCATGATAGTTGTATGTACTCGAGTGTAGTTAAGTCATCTGCCAAACTATGTGAAGATATCTCAATCTTGACATACTCGACTTTCCCTCAAATCTAGACCTTTATTCGTGATAGTTGAATCGTTGACACTTAGAAATAAATAGAATCATTCCCTTAACCATACCCTTACCTAAGAGACTATCTTCTCTCTAGAAACTGTCTCCCTAACTTACTTTACCTTCATCTATGAGAATATAAATTATCTTTATTTTATGCTTTAGCTTGGTCATTTATTTTGTGCGTTAGTCATTATCTCATGAACTCCCACTTTCTATTTTAAATTCTTTTGTGTTCTTTACCGTGACTTGGGTATTTGGAGCACAACACAAGACTTTTTATCCAACAAAATTTCATATGCAAGACCTAGACGAGCTCACCTTCATATAGATATACCACGTGCCACCCAAATACTTCTCCTGGTATTCTATTTTCATGATGCGACCTTCGGGTCATAAAGACTAAATTATAACCCTACCATGGTACAAATATACTTTTCGACCACAGATCGGGACTCAATCTCGACTATTTTTATTTTTTTTCAACCTGATATGTAATGATGATCTACTCGATTTCCTTTAATGCTCAATTTTGTGCTTTACGTTGATTGCTTAACTCGTTGTCCCATCACACTACTAGTTTAACTTTTATAAGTTGGGTAGAATACCTCACGGCCTAACCAACATTTTTGTGGACCACATTGATAGGTTCACTTGGACCATAGAATTCAGTGGACCCTAACTTATCTAGTCAACCAAGCCGACTGTATAGGCCCAAACTTTGGGCAAGACTTAGATTTTAAAAGATCTTGGACTACTTAATTTCCTTCATCATCCACTGCTTATATTTGACTATCTTATGTTGCTGTTATAGTCCAGTTTTGCAAGCTTACTCTTTATCGAGCTTGTTCGTGACATATGTTTATTGTGGGCGCCCACTAATACATTATCTAATCAGAACCGACGTATTATGGTCTGATCAACCATAGTGCACTTGGTTCGTTTCTTGTATATTGTCCAAATGTGGATGGAGACATAGTTAAACTGGGCCCTAGAGTCTCTTCTGCGACTGCCTTGACAAATCTCTTTGAAGTATTCAATCGCCGTTGAAACCCATATTGATATTCAAAATATATTCCTTGAACTCTTGTTGGTCTTCATCTTTTTCCTATTCTAGACAAGCCTTGTACTTGATTAGTGAGCCAAACTATTCTTCTATTACCATGATATTTGTATGTACGCGATGATAATTAGCCACTGACCAACCAATATAACTATATCCCCGTCTCGAGTTACTCGTCCTTTTCCCTCGACCCTAGACTCATTTTTGCGACCTTCTTCAAACTTGAGAAGGATTCAAACCTAAACCTAGGCGACTATAATCTCTCAATGGATTGCCCTTAATCTAGTCGATCCCTTATCTCCTTATTCTATGTCATATCATGATTATACTTTAACCCTTAATTCTTCCTTATTCTATTGTGTTAACTAGCAATCCTCATTCAGTTTCGTAGCCGTGAGGTATTTTTCATAGATAACGAGAACATGACTTACAAATTGCATGCTTGTGTTGAACGTCATTATTTGCCTCGTTCAATAATCTGATCTTATCTCCCCCATCTTCTCAACCCTACCTATTCCTAAATTTCGAGGACGAAATTCTTGTAAGTTGAGTAGGATATAAACCCCCCTAAATTTCTACTTTAAATTTTTTTATAAATTGAGTATTTAAAATTTTTGTTTGGTATTTGTACGTCGCATAGTCGTATGGGACGTCGCATACGAGTTCGTATTTTTGTATGCCTCGTCAAGTGCGAATATGTGCGAGAAAACATATTTTTGTAAAACATTTATTTTAGAAGCTTGGTTTTTCAAATAATAAATATTTTCGATTACTTAAAATGGTAAAATGCGTCGCATTAGAAATTTCCAAAACTTATTTTAGAAAACTATGTTTTATTGCATATAAGGTGTATAAATTTAAATTTCATATATATAAGTCTATTTTCGAAATTAATTAATATTAATATTTTGTTATTCAAAAAGATATTTAAAAATATTTATTATTTTTGAAATTATTATTATTGATATTTTTGGAAAATATATCTGAAAATTTTTGTGGCCATTTTAAATCTCGATTTGATTTTATGGATTTAATTTAAATAGTTTAAAGATAGAAGTTATACTTAAATTGAGTTTAGATTATCTAGTTTTAAATTGAAATTTAATTTGAATTTGGATTTGATCATTGATTTAATTTGAATTATCTAATTGGGTGTAAACAAAACCTAATCCTTATCCAATGGGTATTCCCTTATCCAATGGGTATTCCCTTATCCAATGGGTATTCCCATATCCTATATATAGGCAGGTACTCCTCCATAATTCTCTACCATAACCGCAATGTGCATCGTGTCTGTGCCCTTCCGCATCTACTATTCCCCCAGTACATGTACATTATTCCTCTTCGCGTCCGACAATTCCGGATGCATCTCCTCGCCACCACTACCGTGTCGGACACCTGACAAGGCCAATTTCTATCAAACCCTAATCTGACCCTAAACCTATTGCCACCTGCATACACCCGTCCTCGCCACAGCCTTCCCGAACACACGTCCACCCCCCACCAAACTCCCCCTCACTGCTAGCCCATCGCAATCGTCAACATCACCGTCACCCACAACCGCAACCATCGCAACCACCAAGTCCCAATTCCTGCCAACCACCACCTTCACCCCGCCTACCACCAGAACCACCCCGCTGCCACCGTTCGGCACAGCCCAGCAGCATCCAACCACCTGAACCCATCCACGCTGTACAAAACCTGCCACCACCCATCTACGCTCTGCCTTCCGCCAAGACCACCACCATCATTGTCATATCCCCGTCTCTACCACCACCTCACCAAAATTTCTCCGTCGCCCCCGGCCACCGTCGAAAATCCCAACCCAAACCCCAAATCCGCAATGGCACCACCGCCACACACATGGGAAAAGAGCAAAAAACCCGTACCTGCCCTCCGCCCGCTGCCGTCGAACGCTCCTCCCGCCGAGCCGAGCGTCGGACCCTCCAGAAACCCCAGCGCCATCGCCGGCAGGCCGACGCCTCAGCCGCTACGGCATCCTCCCGAACCACCTCCGTCCTCCTCTCCAGCGTCGCACCGTCCGACGCGCCACCTCCTTCGCCACGGATCCGCCGTCGAGATCCCGAGCCATACGCGCAGACCTCCTCCCGCCGACGGGGAGCCGCCGCCTTTCTTCAGGTGGCCGCCGTGCGCAGGCCACCTCTCACCGACCAGCTCCTCACCGAGCACCCCTTTTTCTCCCTTCCGTGCACTCTTCTCCAGGTTCTCCCCACTCCAGCTCAGATCTGGCGACGATCTCCCTCTCCACGCTCCGTCTGGGCGCGACCGCCCTTACCTCGCTGCACCGCCGGAGCGACGACCGTACCGAAGCCCAGCGCCGCTTCGCCGCAGGTAAACCCCCTCTTCCAATCTCTCTCCCCCTCACTGAAGTGATTGGGAACAGAATAGATTTGTTGTATTGTTATTTTATATTATTATTATTAGATTACGTAAGATAGAAAGTAGGTTGTATAGTTTAGGGATTAAGTATTATTATTATTATTATTATTATTATTATTATTATTATTATTATTATTATTATTATCATTAATTAGAGTTTTTATTATTATTATTACTATTATTATCATATTCATTATTATTATTATTATTATTATTATTTATTATTACTTTCCAATCAATCTCTCTCCCACTGTTAAAAATTGAGAGAAGAAGATTTTATAATCATTATTATTATTATTATTATTATTATTATTATTATTATTATTATTATTATTATTATTATTATTATTATTATTATTATTATTATTATTATTATTATTATTCTACTGAGTTTACAGTATAAATATTTGTATAGTAATATTATTAGATTGTAAATTTTATTATGGTTATTGATATGGAAAAGAGATTTAGATAATAGTTTTCAAATTATTAGTATAACAAATATAATATTTGTCTTGGCCTAAATTATATTACCAAAATATTTTATGGTATTCTAAAATTGAGTTTTATTTATTTATTTCTAAAATAAAATTTAATTATAGTTTTGCCCACAAATAATTTTTTCTAGATTATGATTTTTCTAAATAAAAGTAGTTACCAAATTTATATACGGATTTCTAGTATTTACAAATATTTGCGAAAGTATATTTTAGACTAATAATAACTAGTTTCAAAAATCGTATAAATATTTTCTAAAAAGTATTATGAGTAATTTTTTCCACAAACTCCCCTCGATTATCATCATTGATCACGACTGATTGTGCGTTTCTACTTCTCATGAATTTTGGACTCTTACACATCGACACCGGCTATTGGACCAAGGAGGATTTGTTGGATCATTGTACCACATCAGACATAACACCAGGCAAGACACCTTGCCTTTACTGCTTAAATTTCTGCTCAATATCATGCATGTTTTGTTTATTTTTAAGTTGTTTCTTTCTAAATTATATGTAGATGCAAATTACTATATTTTATACAATTGGCTTAGAGTTAAGGGACTACCGTCAAATTTAGTGTGTCTTATTGACTTGTCACGATTGTACACGAGTTGTGTGTGAGTGTTGTGAGTACCATGTAGAGGTCACTTGCGTGTGGACTGATCTCCCGTGCGCATGCGTAGGAATAACTGTCAATAGATGCATGTTAGAAGACTTGACAGTTATCTATTATAAAACAGTATGGTGGAAATGACACATGTTTGTGTGTCATGGTTACGACACACGTATAGTATCATTGGGGGGGAGGGGACAGCTACTAGCGTAGGGGCTACTTTTATTTTGTAAACATTTGGGAGATAGTGTCTCGTATGAGCGCTACATGTTACCCGGCCGATAGTGTCTCGGATGAGCGCTACTTGTTGGCCACTCTTTATTACTTGCTTGAGACAGCCCCTGCGTAGAACGTTGTCCTCTAAATTGCAATTCACATAGAATGGTTAGGAGCCTTTACTCATGCATACACATATATACTTATATATATGCTTTTTTACTCTTAAGTATATATATTTACTTATATATATGTTATTTTATATATAAGCATATATATATATATATATAATACACTAAAATTTATATAAAAAAATTCCTAAATTCTCCAAAACTCCCCAATTACTTATAAAATATTTTTCATTATAAATTGCAACCCATTAAAGCATATATTAAATTACAACCTATACTAGATAGAAATTTTCTACATTATTAATTGAATTAATAAAAAGTTTAAACTTACCAAAATTTAGGGGGTTTTACATCCTACCCAACTTATAAAAATTTCGTCCTCGAAATTAAGACTAACCACGGGGTGGTATGCAATGCAAGGCGAACAAAAGGACCCTAACACGTGAAAGTCGTACCTTTATCTTTTGAACAATTGAGGGTAGTCTTACAAGGAACCCTCATGGGCTTCATTTCTTATAATATAAAGTGTTCTTGGTTAAAGGCTCTACCCAACTTATATAAGTTGGCTACCTGTGAAAATTGTCGTTACAAAATTTCTGAGAAGGATAATTTCTAAAGAATGCATGAAAATTTTGGACACTTCTGACCGCAGTTTTGAATTCTAAGTGAGCCTAGATGTTGTCATGGTGTTCATGGTCAATAACTACTATAGAAGGATTATTGCAAATCAACGTCATCCAATCGGCAATGCATTTAGCAAGATGGTAGGAATCTCTGGTTCGAATATAACTAGAACGTGTTGGGTCAACAGAATTTCAATCTTTGTCTAACATGGGTTACTAAGATGTTAGATGTGAAGAAATTTAGGGAACAAAAGAGTTCCTGGGTCAAAGGATGAGGGATATAAAACCTTTCTATGGAATTAGGTTAGGTAAGTGTATGAACTATATAAGTCATAAAGACTAGCATGTACGGGTTTGGTGTTTGGTGTTGTATAGGAGGCAAGTTCCTACTTGGGTGGAATGCATACATCATATGTGTGACGTGTCTTGGATGGGTCATGGGTGTTTAGTTGGTTTAAGGGAATTGGTCGATATTTGCATGGTTAAAATCAATTGGAACAAAATTGTCATCTACGTTTATTGTAAGGAAAATTGTATACTACATATGGCGTAATTGTCATGGACCATAGGAAGGTGTATTTGTGTGGGACATGTATGTCATGCATGTAGAGGGGCTTGTCTAGTTCATGAGTGCAAAATTTGTTCGAAGGGAACGGTTCGTGTTGTGTTCACATATCAAAGTCACGGCAGAAGGTATCAATTTATACGGATAAAAGTTGGCATTTATGAACCACTGAATTATTGCCCTATCTTGGAACCAATCATTTGCTAATTCTTAGAGAGGCTGGCCTTTACATTTTAAAAATTTCCTTCTTGACTAAAGCTAAGGCACGATGCTGCGGTGGGACAAAAATCAAGGTTGCTATCTTTTACCGCAATTATCTAACGCACGAGCAAAGGGAGATGAAATGCTTTACAAAGATCGTGTTGCAACTCTCAAGCAGATGTAGGAACGGTTACGAATGTCATTCTATTATAAGAGATAGAGGATACTAAGTTCATGGTTTTATCTAACCCATATGAATTAGTTAAATGTAGAAGTATAGTAATCGGACTTCTAAGATGGTAAATTCTAATAAGGTGCTTGATGTTACGAGGTACTTCTTATCATAGTCATGGACTCTATAGTAGCCTAAGTATTACTGGTTTAATGTTGCTCCTGTATTGGCCTCGTTTTATCAAGGTGGCAGGAGAGGTCCTGGTCAATCCTAACCGAAAAAGTTGGTACAACGGGATTCCATTCATCGCATAACAGAATTATGACGGAATACGATTAAGGATATTACGGACGGGGAATAAGCGGACCATGAGGTGGAGCTTACATCATATGTATCGGGACCTTTTTTATGAGTTTGGTTTTATAGTCCACATACGGTGTTATGCATGCATGGATGGGTTTAACCGGGGTTGAATGAGTTTCCTGATTGGACATCAGTCATTTATTGAATAAGTCTTGGGTTTTAGTCTATATTTGTTGGACAAGATCCAAAATCAATCGAGACCATGCCTATTAGGTTAGGGAACCTAGAATAGGTTCTAACTCAAGTGGTTGGCCTAATTGTCAATCAGGTTGGTTAACTGGGTTCTTAAAGCCCAAAAATGCGTCTTCGGTGACTTTTGTGTTTAAGTAGCCCAAGAAGACTCAATTGAGTGGCACCCTAGTTGATAGAACTGGGGATTCCCAGGACCCTTACTTTGGTGTTCGTATTGATCGATAAAAAGTTAACAAATTTAATACGTGCTCTAACCCTTCATAGGCAGAAACTAGGGTTCACGAATTATACCTATGGCAGGAAAGAAGACAAGTAGTTCCTGGCAATCTCAAGCGGATGACCCCAAGATCTTCTGTACATATTTCTTCCTCGAGTTGGACGTCATGTGGGCGACGATCTCCTAACCTTTTTTTCTCCTTGGCAGCCCTCTCTTTCTCTCCTTACGTGAACCACGAATTTAGAGAAAGCTTCATATTTCTGATCAGTAATTTGGCGACCTGAGAATAGAGGATATATATAGGCTACGGCAGGGACCATGAGAAGAAATTAGGGTTAGGCCTCCTAACGGATCTGGATATCCCGTGTTCAGCCCGAACACACAATCCAGGTCTATTAACAATAGCTCGGTCCACTAATGAGCTATTGTTATACTACCTTCCTAATCCCAAATTATGTTTGTGGGCTCCTTTTATTATATGCTTGTTTGGCTCCCCATGTTAAGATATCGAATGTCCGTCAATCAAATTAAGTTACTGACAACTATATTGATTCGACATCTTTTATCCTTAAGTAGTACCGCTCAACTTTATTTGTCATGTCGGATATAATCCACCTGCAGGGTTTACATGACAATCCTTATGAGCTCCTTAATGGGACATCATCAACCCGATGTATCGGAACATGAATTCCATTTATAATCAACAGTCCATCATACATACAATATTATTACCCAATTCATAGAGGTTGTTGACCCATAATGAATCTCACTCTTTCATAAGTCAAAGTAATACACACTGCATATACATGTCTGTTATTATATTTGGATTAAGAGCACAAGCATCCATAATAACAGAGGTGTTTGTTCTCTTATGTAGTCAGTACAAAGAGAACAACCTCAAGTGGTCATGTTCAATACACACAAAGTGTACTAGTGTAAACCTACAGTCAAGATAGACTAATACCATATTACACTACAACCTTTCCAATAGATTGTCCAAGTCCATCTAGGTTGTAAACTATTTATATATTCTATAGGGAACTGATAATATGATCTTTTGTGAGACACCACACACCATATTATCTACAATATAGAATATCAGACATTTGCATTAACACTTGCAATAAATACAATATGCAAATATTTGCCCATATGATTCTTATTCAAAATTTAAGGAAATAAGGTTACTACAAAAGTGATGCTTTTAGTATATAACCCTAACAATCTTCCACTTATACTCAAAGCATTGCTTTTCAGTATACTGTTACAAATCCCCCACTTATACTTAAAGTCATGCGGCTACACATCTGACTCCCATTCCCTCAACATGACTATCAAAAGCCTTAGCTGGTAAGCTCTTTATAAAGGGATCAACTAGGTTGTCGGCTGATGCTGTGAAGCCATGCTGCTACACATATGACCCCCATTCCCTCAACATGACTATTAAAAGCCTTAGCTGGTAAGCTCTTTATAAAGGGATCAGCTAGGTTGTCGGCTGATGCTGTCTTGATCACAGCAACTTTTTCTTTCTTTACGAAATCTCGTATCAGGTGGGACTTACGCTCAATGTGTTTACCTGTCTTATGGGCTCATGGTTCCTTCGAGTTTACAACTACACCACTATTATCACAATAAAGTGTAATAGACTTAAGCAAACTATGTACCACATCCAAGGCCAACAGAAAGTTTTTGAGCCAAACCGCTTCTTTGGCTGCCTCAAAGGCTGCCACATACTCGACTTCCATGGTGGAATCAGCAATACATTTTTGCTTGATATTCCTCCACGCAATGGCTTTACCTTCCAAAGTAAACACATAACCTGAGGTAGATTTCCTGGAATCCCTATCTGACTGAAAATCTGAGTCTGTATACCCCAAAGGAACTAAATTATTGCCTGGTAAACTAGCATATACTCTTTAGTCCTTTTCAGGTACTTCAAAATATGCTTTATGGCAGTCCAGTGCTCTTGTCCTGGGTTAGACTGATATCTGCTGACCATGCCTATGGCAAAGCAGATGTCTGGTCTCATACATAGCATTGCATACATTAAGCTTCCTACTGCTGAAGCATAAGGAGCTGCTTTCATATTCTCTATCTCTTTAGGTGTCCTCGGACACTGCTCCTTTGATAGAGCAATTCTATGTCTAAAAGGTAAGAAACATTTCTTAGAATTTTGCATACTAAAACGAGCTAGTACAGTATCGATATAGAAAGCTTGGGATAAGCCCAACATCCTTTTCTTGAGATCTCGTAGAACTTTGATTCCAAGGATGTGACCGACTTCTCCCAAGTCCTTCATATCAAACTATTTGGATAACCATACCCTTACATCAGATAACACCTTTATATTATTTCCAATGAGCAAGATGTCATCCACATAAAGTACTAGGAACACCACCACATTTCTGTCACACTTTCTGTATACATATGATTCATCCTGACATTGATCAAATCCATAGGATTTTATCACCTGATCAAAACATATGTTCCAAGATCTGGAAGCTTGCTTAAGTCCATAAATGGACTTCTTGAGCTGACAAACAAGATGTTCTTGGCCCTTTTCAATGAACCCGTCTAGTTGCTTCATATAGATGTCTTCCTCAAGACTTTCATTATGGAAAGATTTCTTGACATCTATTTGCAAAATTTCATAATCGAGCTGCAATAGATAAAAGAATCCGGATAGACTTAAGCATGGCTACTGGAGAAAAGGTTTTCTCATAATCAATACCCTCTCTTTGAGTAAAACCTTTTGCAACAAGCCGAGCTTTAAAGGTTTCAACCTTACCGTCTGATCCACTTTTTCTCTTATAGACCCACTTGCATCCAATGGCTTTTACACCAACGGGTGGTTCTACAAGCCCCCAGACCTGATTAGAATCCATAGATTCTATTTCAGATATCATTGCTTCTTGCCAAGACTCTACATCTTTATCTTGGAGTGCTTCGTTGTAGGTATATGGATCAAAATCTTGTTCCTCAGGGACAAAGTCTGACGACTCTCCCAAGAACATATATCTATCAGGTTGTATCACAACCCTCCCACTACGACGAGATACTATCAGTTGTGGTATAACATTTGTGACACGTTGTGAAATTAATTGGGGTTCATCCTCTTGTACTATTGGTACTGAAGTACTTGGTGTCTCACCTCTCAGTTCTTCTAGAACAACTCTACTTGTGGGTTTATGGTTCATCACATAGTCTTCCTCTAATAATCGGGCATTGGTGCTAACAATGACTTCTGATCCTTAGGACTATAAAATAAACCTCCTTTCGTTCCTCTTGGATAGCCTACAAACAAGTGTACTTCTGTACGAGATTCTAACTTATCTGCTTTCCCATTCAGCACATGTGCTGGACTACCCCAAATTTGAACATGTTTCAGACTAGGCTTACTCCCAATCTACAGCTCTGTGGGAGTAAGAGGTACTGACTTAGAAGGAACCAAGTTCAAAATATAAGCTACAGTCTCTAAGGCATATCCCCAAAACGAATCTGGTAAATTCGAATAACTCATCATTGATCTAACCATCTCCATAAGAGTTCTATTCCTTCTTTCGGCTATACCATTCTGCTGGGGCATTCCAGGTGTAGTCAATTGGGATATAATACCAGCCTCTGATAAATAATTCCTAAACTCTCCAAAGAGGTACTCGCCGCCACAATCTGATCGTAATAACTTAATACATTTTCCAAGACGTTTCTCCGTTTCAGTCTTGTACTATTTGAAATTTTTAAAGCACTCAGACTTACGGCGCATGAAATAAATGTATCCATAGCTTGAATAATCATCAATAAATGTAACAAAATATTCAAAGCCACCTCTAGCTTGGATAGTCATGGGTCCACACAAATTAGAATGAACCAATTCCAGCACATCTTTGGCCCTATACCCCTTTGCCGTAAAATGCCTTTTGGTCATTTTTACCTTCCAAGCAGGATTCACAGACTGGTAGTGCCTCCACTTCCAATGAACTCAAAGGTCCATCTTCAACCAGTCTTTGAATCCTTCTTAGGTTAATATGTCACAATCGTAAGTGCTAAAGATATGTTTGGTTCATACAAGAAGGTTCATTTCTCTTATTTAAGTTAGATGACATAATATTCATTTCCATAAGTTGCATTATGGGCGAAACATGATTAATGACATACAGATTATCAACTAATGCACTAGAACAGATAAAATTTTTATCCTTTCTAATAAAAATATTGTCATTAAAATAAATTGAATATTCATCCTTAACTAACATAGAAACAGAAATTAAATTCCTTCTAAGTGAAGGTGCATAAAGACAATCTCTCAATGTCAAAGAGTTATTTCTACCAAAAGATAAAGTAATATCTTCTAATGTAACGACTGCTACTTTTCTAGCGTTACCCATGAACAAGCATATCTCTCCATCACTGAGCCGTCTGGTTTCCTGGAACCCTTACAATGTATTGCAGACATGATTAGTAGCTCATGTATCTACACACCCGGTGCCGATAGATAACACCGCTAAACATGTTTCAACTACTAGTAAATGAGAAATACCTTCTTTGTTCCCTTGTTTGAGAAGTGGACAGTCAGTCTTCCAATGTCCTGACCCTTTGCACTTGAAATATTTGTCTTTCGGTTTTTTCACAACGTCTTGAGGTCCCATGCCCTTCTTTGTTGAGTTTGTCTGTTTATGAATGTTATTCTTCTTCTTACCGCCTTTTGGCTTAGAAGTAGAAGCCTTTTCAGAAACAAAAATATGACCACTCTGTCTAAAGAGAGATTCAACATTTTGTAGTTCTTTTACAAGTTCTGCCAAACTATACCACCTATTGTTCATGTTATAATTAAGGCAAAAATTGTCAAAACTTTTAGGCAGAGTCCCGATAATGATATCGACCTGGGATTCTCCATCGATTTTAGCTCCAAGGATCTCCATCTCATTCAGATGACCCATCATCTTAAGAACATGATCCCTTACTGGTGTACCCTCATCCATTTTTGTATTCATCAAACACTTCATAGCAAACTTCCTAGCTGCTCTACTCTGATGTCCGAAGAGTTCCTTGAGGTTATACATCATGTCATAAGTCGTGGCCATGGCTTGATGCTGATGTTGCAGTACATTTGACATAGATGCCAGAATGTAACACCGTACTATCTCATCTGCCTTTTTCCACTTCTTATAAGCCTCTTTGACCTCTTCATCAGAGTTAGCATCAGGCTTAGGTGGGCATTCCTCAACAAGTACATATTTGTACTCCTCAGCAGTCAAGACAATGTCCAAATTACGTTTCCAGTCAATATAATTAGGTCCAGTAAGTTTGTTTTCTTTAAGAATCACCATAAGTGGACTGAAAGAACCCATTTTTGAAATCTTGAGAATCACATAAGTAAAAATTTTGTAGGGCAAAAACTTTTTGAATTAATTAAATATTGATTCCCTCAAAACAATAATAAAAAATTTATCAACACCTTGAACATCATGAATTTAGCATGCCACGATAGTGTAGACGTATACAAATTCAACTTTGTTCAAGTAGGTACTACCTATTAATTTTACTATCATGTCAACATAACTTTATGACAAATAAAATTAATATGTTGGTCTTGCTCTGGTCATAAAAATAATAGCAGTGACTCCGATAGGAAGGATACCATTATTTGTATCTAAGTGTATACCATTACTTAATACTAAGTTCATTATCTTATAATGAGTTCCTTCATAAGGAGAAGTGAACACATACTAGGTAACTTTCTACAATTATTCCTAAGGAAGTTTGTACTGGTGATCCATAATTATACTCATCCAATATGGAGGAAGGCACTCCAGCCAACGCGCAAGTATAATTAAATCACCTACAAACCAGTAATAGAGACCATAGGATTTATACTAAATAAATATCCTCTCTCACTTAGTTATTTAATAATGAGGGTTTTTTTTACTAGTTGATATTATGTCCATGTTGTCCATTATTAATGTAGGCTTAGTTTTTCAAAAAAAATCCATACAATAATAAACATGCATAATCAGAAAAAGCAAAATGACAACAAATAAGAGAAAAATATCCAACTATTATGGTCATCTTTCCTGCTTCGTCCTCAACTATCCGAATCCAAAATCTGGTGCTGCGCAGATCTATTCGGGGTTCGACCTGCCCGATCAGGTCGCGAGGTTCGAGACAGTACCCCGATTTTTCTAAAAAAAGGTTTTGGCTGTCGATTCCTTCATCGAAAACCATCTGTATGCCTCTGGACTGCTTAAAACTAGCATCTCGTCCGACGTCAGAAACAACCACTACCGCCATCACGATTGATCAAAAATAATTAAGATTACATCAATCCTATGCCTCCCAAAGGAGTTCACACGTAATCTAGATTGAAAATAAAATTATAAGCACGATCAACCCTCGTGATTTTAATTACATCTACAGCAACAACAACATCCATGACATGTCCGTGGTTTAAAATAATCACAAAACAAAACATGCATTAGACCATAATAGTTGGATCTAATACAAACAATAGATAAGTAATATTGAATATAAATAACTAAAAATAAGAATAAGTAAATCACAGAGTAAAGTGGCAAGGTAGCTTGCCTGGCGGTACGGAAATGGCAATCCAACAATCAAGTACGTCGGCAGTGAAATCTCAAAATCCACGAACGGCTCCGGATGCTGAAACAAACATCAAGAACATTCTTGATGTAAAAGATATGTCTAAGAAATGCCTGTCCATAAGTCCAATTCTGGAAACAGGAGCAAAATCATAATTTCGGATCAAAACGATGTCCGTCGTTGGACCCATTTTGCACCGAAACGCATGCCAATATCTATGGTCTCTAAAGTCATCAAACTACATGTCTACTGGTCCGATTTGAGGATATGAACCCAATCGTATGTCCAAAGTTGGATTCCGACGGGCCGTGTACAATTTCGTCCGTTGGATCGGGTCGCGGGTCCGCCAAATAGGTGTTCCGGTCGAACTTCTCAGAATCAGACCAAACTTAGCATACAGGACCAGAATTTTGATACGGTCATATTGGCGCAAGTTTCTTCTCGAACCAAAGAATGTACACGAAGTTATGGCCAAGTTTGTAAAAGGTCGATACGGAGGTATCTTGACAGATACACACTTCTTTTGTCACGCACACGCAACGAAATTGAGTTCCGTCAGTGTCACGCCCCGCTCCCGTAGGAGCGATCATCCTCGCTAAGGGGTGATGTCGCACGAGCCTAGATTGCGCTCGTGCAAGGCGGGTTCCATAATGGCCGATTTCAGCGGCTGCGACGGGGTCGTCGCACAGAAGTCCCATACAGAGACATTGAATAATAGCAGCAGAAATTTGAATCAAAACACAAGTTATTCAAAGAAGCTCTTTATTGCTATTGAAACAAAGATTACAAAGGGCGCAAGGCTTAGATTACAAGTCCCTCAAGCTCACTTTTCTCTCATTACATGTTCACTCTGCTCTCTCTCATCTCTCAATACAAGTCTCGAGCCAGCGGATGCTTCGGAAGGCGATGTCCATACATTATGTCCCATATAAGTCTTGACTCCATGCAGCCGCACGCTTAGAATCGCTAAGGAACATCATGCCTCGACGCATCCAAGCGAGCCCTGCACCACGAGCTTCTACCTGTGCCTGCACATTAAAACTATGTGGGTGTCAGTACTCAATTGTACTGGTAGAGTGAGCTCCTCGCCCACCCATACAAAACCAACACGTTAATTTACTTTTGTGCAACGTATCCCTATTACGATTGTCTTTCTATTCTTTCCTTAGGATCAGTTTTAGGACTGACGCCTTGGCATACTTGTGTCCGAGGACCATCCCGTGCTTGCACAACAACGTCCACTCCATAACGTTAACCTATCAAATCGTGCTTGCCTTACGACCATAATCAGAGACGCAACTATACGATAGACTCTATTTCCCTGTGACCGTGCTATCGCACCGATAACTTCCTTATCTTTGCCTCAAGACCTTCTCGTGCTTATAATGTTAACACACCGACTCCTACTTGTCTTTTGTGCCCTACTCTGTGACGTAACGACTCAGTCGTGCCATGAACTCGATTCGTGCTTCAATATCTCTGAGGCAGTGCCTCCTCACTTAGCCTTGCCTATACTTTGGTTGTGACAACGCGGCCGTGCCTCGTATTCCGAGGTCGTGCCCAACAACTCAACGTAACTTCACCCAACTTGCCCTACGGCCCTTCTCGACTTAACTCGCAACAGCTCAAGTCTAACTCATGTAACTCTATGCCAATGACTTAACACTCGACGCCACATCTCGTGTCGAAGCACGCCGCCTTCGTTGTAGCCAAATCTTAGGCCCGGACATTGTGTCTTCTAACTGCATACACATTCAACTCAACTCGGTCCAAAGGCACACACGCGGATTGTCGCCCGTGCCGACACATCTATATGAATGGTCACTGGCATTAACTAGCCATCGTGGACATAGCCTGAAAATCGGGACCCTTGTACCGCAGGTAGCGATCCCCGATGCAAGTCCCCGAACTACCGGTTGCCTATTACCCAGCTCGGCTATACCGTGTTTTTTCCTAGGCCGAGTCGGTCCTGTGGCCCCGGGTTGCCACTCGAAGAAACATCGCCCTTGTCGACAAGTTGTCCATGACCGCACACCTACGCTAACTTCTAGACTTAACGTAACTTCATGGTCTCATCATCATCATTTAGTTCCTTTACTTTACTTCTTCCACTTTTTCATACTTCTTTTGCAAAGCTCAAACCAGGGTTGCCTCGGTGACTGAACCACAGTCCCGATATATTTCCTCTCGGTGACTAACCATCATTTAGACTTAACATTCTTTGAACTCCGGGAACGGCTATTGCATAGCCTTCCCACTTAACTTGAACATAACGTGTTCCTTA
Organism: Iris pallida; assembly: GCA_029216955.1. Taxonomy (NCBI): domain Eukaryota; kingdom Viridiplantae; phylum Streptophyta; class Magnoliopsida; order Asparagales; family Iridaceae; genus Iris; species Iris pallida. Next base: position 713,213 of record JANAVB010032820.1, read on the forward strand.
AGTATCGACAGACCGTGGCTAACTTTCCACTGAACCAACTGTGGCTCGTGCCTTAAACCAACTCGTGTTCTACGCAACGCTATCGCCCAAGTCATACCTTATATGACGGGCCTTGGGATCGTGGGACTATTTAACTTGACAACCACAGAAATAGCGGGACAGCACTTGGAATGACTTAGGTCGACCGGCATAACTTTGTCTAACTTACTCAAGCCTACAACTTAACCCGAGGGACGAGCAAAGGCTATTCCAAGCCTTGTGCAGTGGAAGCGTGCATGCTTTATCGAGCATTTACGCGGGTGACGTCTATGACTTAGGCAAGTTCATAGTTTTTGTGTCGAAGACCAACTTTCCTTCTCCCAAGCCACGGGACGAAGGACCGAGTACCATTTTCAAAGTACGCCTTGCACCAACTCTAAACCGACCATTGGACCATTCTATATTCTATTTCAATTCGACCCGTCAAGATTACTCCCTTTAGCTATGTGGATTCATCTCTTTTATTATTAAGCCTACTTGTGCAAGTTGAAAACATGCAATTTATTATGTGAAGGCAAAGCTGAGGCGAGTTCACCGAAACTACCCCACCTGAGTGATGTCTTCGAGTCGCCGTTGTAAGGCCAAGTCTGAACGCCGTTGGCGTTTTGATTCCTTCGATTGACTGAGCGGGATGGGGCACTACATCATACACCACTCAGAAAAAGTTTTGTCCTCGAAACTTACTGAGTACACTTATCGGCTTATAACTTGATCCAACATCCTACGTTTCTCGCACACTCTACTCCTATGTGTTCCCTCAATCCGAGCCACGCTCGTGCTTATCATTAACTTAGTCGTTAGGCACACCAACCGATCAACCAACATTCTAACTCATCTCAATTCAATGATCGCATTACCATCAACATTCCTTCGAAACTCACGATCTCAAAATCCTTGACACTTTTTCGTTCCTCAAATCTCACTTAAATTCAACGTATCACTTAGTTTGGATCGTGCACACATTCCAGGCATCCCCAAAATACATGTATTTCAGCCAAGCCTCGTGATAGAGAATTCTTCATCACCACTCGAGTCGGATTATGCACATATTCAGGCGTCCCTGATATACGTACATGTCAACCGAGCCTCATGAGTGGTGCCACCACACATTCTATTATTTCACACCGGAACGTCTTCCGAACCGCTAGGCTATGTCTTTAGGCTAAAGCCATTTGTCAGTACTGGAATCATAGTTCCCAAACAACAATATCAACACTGACCCCATCCTAAGGTCAAACCAAGTTGATAGTACGGGGTTTTCTACCCAAGCTCGCATCACTCCGATTTCTAAACTTCGAGCATCGATTCCCTACGCACATCCTAATATTCGTCGCACGGGATTTGAGTCGTTCAGCAAAGCCATCCTATGATAAATCACGTTTCAACTGATTTCCTCAACATACCAATCTCACTTGTTTGTCAAGCCATTTCGTATAGTCTATCTCTTTGAACACGTTCAACATAGTTTGCCTATCAATCTTTCTCAATTCAAGCACGCTACGACACAATTTATCGCTAATCTATAATTCACATTTCATATTCCCTAAGTCATTCATCCCAATTCACGTATTCGATCATGAGGTCGTCTAGCTTAACAATATGTTGTGCCCCGATCTCACACGATTCAGATCATCCACGGTGGGCATGAATCACCATGCACTCTTCCGCAGGATAATCGTCCTCATCGGGATGTAACTCTTTATTTTGTGTCTAGACTAATTCATTCTCGATACGCGGATTGGACCTACTCGATCCCCAAGTTTATTCAATCATCAATCGTATGTCCTAACATCCTCAAATTTTTCTTCGCATCAAACCAACAAGTCGAGACAATCAACGTTGTCGCATCCTGATTTTCCGAGTTTGATCATTCCCACGACATGAATCACCATGTCAACGCTCACGCAGAACGATCGCCCTAAATTCGACATGACACATATGCGAGGCTAGAGTTGCGTTCGCACAAGACAAGATCGTCGACGTTGTGGTTATCAACGTAACCATCAAGACACAATCATTTTCATCCAACATTCATCTCTATCAAAATCCTAAGTATAGCATCCAACCGAACAATAACACTTGCACGATCGTCATTCGCCGAGTCAGAGCACCCCTGAGTTATCGCATATTGATCTTTGATACGCCTCAATACCATCGATGACATGCATAACCTGACGATCTTCCTTTGCAATAAATTCTGAGTCATGTAAATGGTACTATCGTCCGACTGGATAATCTCCTCAACATTTAAACTCAAGTTCGATCATTATCCTTCGAATCATTCACAACATCAATTTCCTCAAACCAATTTCACATATTATTCATCCGTTTATCTTAAGTCATCGACCAACGTATTTCCTCAATTTGCATCATTCCTTGCTAACTCAATCGTCGAACGACATCCATTCCAATCCTCAGAGTCATTTTCACACATTCGAATCAAACTTTTCATGCACGCTATCCTCTTGGCGTGCTAACTTTTCGTATACGATTCTTATCGATTTCCTCGATCAAGTCATCCATTCGCACATCTTATTTCTTTGATTCAGTTTCACCTACTCAATAATCTTCGCGTTTCATACTCGCACAATCCTCAATCCCGTGCACGTTCTATACGCGTCGATTTCTAGGTTGTTCAAACCAACTCGTCCCAATCTTAAGACTATATCTTGTTCAACGACACTCAATCTACGGCTTTGCATAACGCGACGCTTGCTAATAGACTCATCGACACCTCGCATCCTCAATCGATCGACATCCCTGAAGCTATCGCATACACCACTCAGGGATGAAGTCATTCGACAAATCCTCAAAACCATTATTCGAATTCAAAATTTGACTTCTTCGAATCCCGTTCGAACCTTTCCTCTAATTCCAAGCACGCTCATCTATATCGCACCGACGTTATCGTCGCTTGATAGCACCCCTATCGATAGTTATCTCAATTTACTCAATCGAGTTCAACTCATTCTTGCTCGACACTATTCAATTCCCGCACTCGACTTTTCTAAGGTCGACGCAACTTTGGTGTATATGCCCAGCCCGACTTAGCCAACCGTGCTTACGCAAACCATCTTTTTGTTTCTTATCAAAAACTGTTCTCCTACGTTTTGCAAAATAGATAGACTTATTGTATGGACATCCCGTAGGACATTTGAGAGAGAGAGCACCAACGATATCAACTTACGGAAGCAATACTTCAGAGTTTACGAAAACAACAGAGTTAAAGAATTCAATCGATAGTCCAAGGACGTAAAGCCATGCTCTGATACCATTATGTCATGCCCTGCTCCCGTAGGAGCGATCGTCCTCGCTAAGGCGTGATGTCGCACGAGCCTAGAATGCGCTCGTGCAAGGCGGGTTCCATAATGGCCGATTTTAACGGCTTTGACGAGGTCGTCGTACAGAAGTCCCATGCAAAGACATTGAATTATAGCAGCAGAAATTTGAATCAAAACACAAGTTATTCAAAGAAGCTCTTAATTGCTATTGAAACAAAGATTACAAAGGGCACAAGGCCAAGATTATAAGTCTCTCCAGCTTACTTTTCTTTCATTACAAGTTCACTCTGCTCTCTCTCATCTCTCAATACAAGTCTCGAGCCAGCGGATGCTTCGGAAGGCGATGTCCATACATTATGTCACATATAAGTCTTGACTCCATGCAGTCGCACGCTTAGAATCGCCAAGGAACTCCATGCCTCGACGCATTATAACGCCCCAGTCCCAAAATACTTAGGACCAAGTACGTAGACATGCCAGCTGCAAATATACGATGAATACTCCAGTATATGGAATCCTCGTATATATACATAAGCTGTAATAATATAATCGTAGGCCAAAAAAATTAGTAAAACTATATCTCATCCACAGTAGACACAGAAGATATAAGAAGTCAAAATAGAATAAATGAGTAAGTCAAAAGATAGCTAGGTGGACATGCCCACACCAAACAGCTATATAAAAAAATAATCTCAAATAAAGTAGATGTCCACTATGAGTCTCAAAGAACCACATAAATCTAGATATCAGCGGGAGATGCCTCATCATCAGGGTATGAAGGATCCAGTGCTGAGCCATACTCCTGCGGGAAATCATCTATACCTGGAGAGATCACCAGGTCCTCAGAGGGACGTAACAAGATACAGGAAGAACATGCCATATGAACTGAGTATAAATGCACCATAAAATAAAGATAAAGTAAAATTATCCAAACCATAACACGGCTCAATATCCTATTATCGAAACAGTAGGCTACCTTACAACCAAACAAGGACAAGGGGTAACTTACTATTCTGCGATGTGACATTTTTCCATGCCATGACTGGAACATGAAATTTGCTAAGGTCTCATATCCTTTCTAGTAGGCAATTTAGAAGACATATCGATGTATGGGTAGGTGAAGGCTGACTCCTCCAGGACAAGTTAATAACTCACAACACGCACACGTCAAGTACCAATACTATCAGTCGGCATAACTCGAGGCAAGCGGCCCACGTGACCCATCAGTCCACATAGCTCGAGGCTAGTGACCCTCACGACTCGACTACCGTAGTACACAGTTACTACAGCTTTTGGATTTGGGATAGCCCATACATTTAACTGTCTTCTCCCTCACTAACAGAAGGTAGTTCGCTATGACTAGGTCCATATGCATACAAAAAAAAAACAAGAAGGAAAAATACCGAAAGTAAAATAAAGTGAACTAAAAATAGCAAGTAATGGATCCAACTGAGAACAAATAATAAATATGCAGTAAATAAATAAATAAAGATGCATCTAATATGAACAGTAAATAAGGCAAGGTATCTTGCCTAAGGGTGGTACGAAAAGCAGCAAAATCCAACAGTCAGAATCGTCAACACGAAAGTCAAAATCCACAAGAAGCCCCGGATGTTGAAACAAACATCACGAACGAGTTTGGAATAAAAGATATGCCTAGGAAATGCCTGTCCAAAAGTCAAATTCTGGAATAGGGGCAAAATCGTAATTTTGGGTCAAAATGATGTCCGCCGTTGGACCCGTCTTACACCGAAATGTGTGCCAGTACCTACGATCTCTAAAGTCGTCAAACTATATGTCTACAGATCCGATTTGAGGAGAGGAACTCAATGGTATGTCCAGTTTTGGATTCCGAGGAGCCGCGTACAAAATCGCCCGTTTGAGTGGGTCGCAGGCCCGCCAAGAGAGGTTCCGATTCGACCTTCTCAGAATCGAACCAAACTTGGCACACAGGACCAAAATTTCAATTTGGACCTGTTGGCACAAGTTTTGTCTCGAATTGATGGCTGTACACGAAGTTAGGGCAAAGTTTGCAAATTGGCGATACGGGGGTATCTCGACGGATACGGACTGATTTCGTCGCGTACACACGACGAAACTGAGTTCCGTCAGTTCCTATACGTCGATAACATCTATACGCGCCTTTCGATGCGTATATCGCGCGACCACGTCGCCTGGTTTGTTGGGGCGCACGTCGTATCGAGGAGTTTTCTGAAAATTTCTATTGTTTTTAAAAGTATTTTTGTCGATTTTTGAAATCGGTTATCTCGATGCATAGTTAAAGAATTCAAAGTCTACAAAAAAGGATTCAAAGACCTATAGGTTGTCTAAGTCTGCCATCATTTAGATTTTTGAAATCTCTAGCATTTGGTTCTGAATTTTTCTTCCAATTTAAGGTCCTAGACTATTTTTAGGTGATGTCTTTGGACAGTTTTTCTTCGACTTCACGTCGATTTCCTGGCCTGGTCGTGCTATCGCGTTCAAATCCCCTTAGTGGGAGTCTGAGAGGGTCATGTAAGGTCTCTATAGAGACTTACAAATTCAAAAACGACCTAGTATGTAAAGAAAAATCGGTGCGGGTAGGGGGGTACCTGGCTGCGGTCAGAGAACAGAGGCTCTGTTTTTGCGGCTGACCTCCGTCGCTGCTGCGCGCGGCTCTGCCCAGCGGTCGACCGGGCGTCTGTAGCTGTGGGTGACGTCAGGTCGTCAAGACTGCTCGTAGGGTGTTCCCGGTTGCCCTAGGGTTGGTCGAGAGGAAATTTTCTGGGTTTTTCTGAGTTTAAATCGTCGTGTTCGTATTTATGCTTATCTTCTAATTTGGGAGGATTTAACCATCCAATTTAAATTCAAATTTAAATTGGATTCTCTACAATCCTAAAGAGAATAGGTTTGAGGTTTCACAGAAGAATTTTCGGGTTGGTTCGATCAACAATGGTGGGTTCCCGCCTCATCTTCGCGGAGAGAGATCCGGCTCAGCAGAGTCGGGTTCTATGGGTATTGCTTACTCGCGAGATTATGAAAATCTCACGAGATTTTCATATCTCGTTAGAAATAAAAATTTGTTCTTATACACAGGAAGGCCACTCATGTCTCGGCAAGCTCAATGAGCTAAGGTTAGCATTATATGAGATTATATGGTAACAGAACTCTTATTGTTCAAACATGTATTTAGATTTGTTTATATATTTTTATATAACACTCATAATTACTCAATTAAGAATGTATTCATAATTTCCTATTAGTTAGACAAAAAATCTCTAAAATATTAATAAGGGTAATAAAAGTAATTTAACCAATAAAAGCTATAAAAATATTTTCTTAACTCTCCAGAATATTTTCTAAAGTATTTGTAAATATTTCACCCAAATATTACTTGTTACAATTATAACATAATTAATAAACATGTTACAAATTTAAATACAAGGCTATTAGTAATGTTGATACTGTATAAAATAATAATATCACGATAAAATATATATATATATATTTAAATTTAGGGGGTTTTACACGCATCCAAGCGAGCCCCGCACCACGAGCTTCTACCTGCGCCTGTGCATGAAAACTATATGGGTGTCAGTACTCAACCGTGTCAAGTCAAAGATCGTTCTTCGAATTTCGGACAATAGTGAAATGATTACCCATGTCATCTTTACGCTTCTGTGTTCGTAAGGGTTGCCAGGATGACACATGTACCGAGGGTGTTGGATGGTTCACTCTTCTATAGCATAAGACGATTACTGATGGGATAACACATTATAAGGTACATCATGCAAGGATCTCTAACTACTAAGTCATAAATCTCTGTAATAAGATTGCTAGACTATGGTCAAAAGATTTCTAATGGTCTCGAAGGTACTACATATACATTATCGCTAGTAACTAGTAATTCATATTAAGACAAGTGTTATGCTATGCATGTTGACCAAGCTAATGAATGTGTTGTTCTAATGCTAAGCCATGTCTAAAACAAATAATTGGTGTAACTAGAGTAATACCTGCTAAATCCTTCACCTCAGGATGGGTCTCTATCATGGCCATGCTAAATGCTTGTCCATGCCTTTGTCCATTTGCCTCTTGTCCATCTTGCCTAACTGTTTACAAAAACAAAAGTATGAACTTTATTTCAACAAACTGTGTAAAGAGATTACAAGAATTCTGGAAAAGTACAACTGTAGGAATCCAATCTAGATGACAATTGCTTTATCCCTTGGACGATGTGAACTTTGAAGACGATAGCCTCGAAAGTTGAAGGCAAAAGCCTCGGAAGAATACAGTAGCACTTGGGCAAGAACTCCTGAACTCTCTGATATTTCTGAACTTTATGTCTGATCCCCTTGAATGAAGACTTGAAACTCTATTTATAGAGTTCTGGAAATAACTAACTTTTAGTTATTCTAAATGGCGTAAGTTGAATTGCGCATGGACTGGATTGTGCAGCATCAGACTGCGCTGGCAGTTGTTTAATCGTGGGCCAACTGTCTTGGACACATGGCATCTTTTGATTGAATTGCGTATGATCGTGTGCAGACGGTTGCCACGTAATAAGCAATTGATAGCATGAAGGCCACGTGTACATTTGTCAGTTGTCTTGATGAAATGCGCCACATGAATTACGCTGACTTTAGATTACGCAGGAATAGACTGGGTAGCAGAAAGCCTAGCCGATTGCGCTGCATGTATAGCTGTCCTCGAGCGCCGTGCTGCACAATAAACGAACAGTCTCCTCGTTTTCCGTGCTGTCAGTTGTCAGAAGATCTGATTCTGTCAGATAATGATGACATTTGCCACGTCATCTTGCGCGCTTGAGAGTGTGCGCAGTCCAGTCTGCACAATCTGGATGATGCGCAATCTGTCTTCTGCGCAGTTCATTTGAAGGATGTATTTCTTGATTTTTATGACTTTGTTGATGGGTGCAACTTGAGTTTTTAGGACCTACAAGACCCCCTTCAAAGTTTTCGAAAGTTGAATTTATTCAAAATTTCAAAATACTTTGAATTTTGAATTTTAAATCAAGTTGCGCATATGATGAGATGTCTGCGCAATCGGATGAATCAGCCTTATTTATTCGGCGCAATCTTAGGCGGCCGTTGCTCTTGAAAAACTATAAATAGTTCTCTGTTCTCTTACTGTCATTCTTTACTTGCTTTCGAACTTTTAAAAGAGAAAACTTCTTGAGCTTTCCTGATTCTTCTCATTCTTCCCGTCGATCTCCATGGCTCCCAAGCGCTCCTCCGCCGCCGACAAGGGCAAGGCCCCCGTCAAACCTTCGACTCGTGTTGCGCCACGTCCTTCCCGACACGAAGCTGCGCACCCTGCTTTGCGAGGTAGACAACCCGATCGAAAACCCTTTTTAGGGTTTTTCGACTTTACTGAATCTTGAAACCCATCTCTTTTTATGGATGTGGTCATACTGTGCCACCCTTTTTAGGGCTTAGGTTGCACGAACCTAATATTCTTTATTTTTATGAAGAGTATCTTCTCGCGTAATCGGTTGAATTGTGCTGGCACAAGTCAGCGCAATCGATTGATTTGTGCAAGATTGTCAGCGCAAACTGTTGCTTTGCGCAAGTTTTGTCAGCGCAATCTAATGTTTGCGCAATCTGATGACAGAATCTCTGACTTGACTTGTACTAAATTTTGTTTTTTTTTTATTTGATGCAGTTGATACCAGAGAGGATCCTGAGTATGAAGTCTTCACAGGAACTTTAGCTGAGCCAGATTTCAAAGAAGACTTATCCCATGTGCTCTTCCCACAATATGCCCTTTCATCCTCTCGCCAAACTATCTTGATAGCACAGGACAATGAGACTTTGTTAAGTCTGATGAATGGGCAGCCCTTGCAGTCTGCTGATGCCATCACTCACAAGAAACCTAGGTTCCTATTTGGTGAAGCCATTGACAAAAGTTCTCAGCCAAGACCCCGCGTTGAGCAGAGAACTTTCCAAAGGAAAGAGAAACTGATCTTGTTACCAGACATTGCTAGATGCCTCTCTCTAGCACGATATGCTCATGCAAGCCAACCTAGGAGGATGGACTGGGACATTACTACCCTTCAACATGCACGGACAGGAAAGATCTGTGTCAAGAAAGGCCCGAACAATAGAGACATGTTCTATAGCTCTTCTGAGCGACACAGTACTTTACTTAGAGGGTTGAAGCCAGGGTGCATCCCTCCAGAGAACTATTCTTTATTGCTGCCTGTGAGGACTCCAATCTTTACGAATGAGTATGCAAAGGCTGAGGGCAGATATCCAGATCAGGATATCCGGCTGACCGGTTTGGTGAACCCAGGCATCAAGAGATGGAGCTGTATTGCCAACTGGATATTGGTCCAGTTTGAAGATAAACTCAAAGAGATCGAGCTTTATAATGCGGTACATGCTACCGTATATGGATTACTCCCAAATCCTCATCTGTTTTTGGCCTTGGCAGAGAGGTATAACTACAGGACAAGGACGTTTATGACGCCCTGCGGGGAGATGGGATTGGCCCTCCATAAGATGAAGTACATCTCGCGCTTACCAATAGGAGACTCCCCTTATGAGGAGTACGTTCCGACAAACGATGAGTTAGATAGACTACGTCGAAAAAATTCAAAGATGGTAGCAGTATTCGACAAACTACTGTGCCATTACAATATATGCTCCCTTTATTATAAAAGCGGCTCTTCTGGCACATGCTATTCATCAAAGTGGTTGACTTATCTTTTTCTTAACCATATTATTGAAAAAAAAGACCAAAGATCATGACTCATGCAACCCGAATTTCTTCCAACCCCTCAGCAACAGCGAAGTGATCAGTTTAATGGAAGAGAATAAGAGAATGGACATCATGGTTAATGATGAACACCAATACCCTCCACTCAAGGCTGGAGATTTTGTTGAAAGCTTTATCAGAATGGGCTACAGGTCCATGTCTAAAGAAGCCCAGCTGGCAGGATTTTTGATATACTCGCTCCGTCGATTCGTCGTGCCTGGAGCAAGTGCCGTAGACCGCTTCCACCGTGGTATTCTTTTTGCTGCCGTCCGGTTAGTCTTCGGCTACCGGATGGATTTATGATCAGCGATGACTTGTAGAACAAATGCAGGTCTTCGTCTGTATGTTGATTCCATGCTCAAGTGTAAGGGTGATAAGGGGAACTTCCCTAGACTGGAGTTGCCTTACACTTATTTATTCTGATGGTTGCTCTTGCACCATCCATCATTGATGAACCCCACTATGGGAGCAGTTAGTGGCAGTTTTCTGCGTAGATTCTCTCAAAGCAAGTGGATCTATACTAGTCTGAAGGACTACAGACGTACCCTGAACCTTGGCAAAGGATGGAATTTTTATTGCTTTGCTCCTCCAACTGGTTATGAATTTATGGCACCAAATCTGATGGACCTTGGGAGACAACCAATAGGTCGATCAACTCTTGACTGGCTGAAGACAATCAGACCATCGTATTTAGTGTACAGATTTGAAGAAGAGTGTTATCTTGAACCGTATTTGCCAAGTCGCTTCGCTCGTCAATTTGGTTACGACCAGTTCCATGTAGGCAACGCTATAACTTGCCTACAAGAAAAGGGATACCTGATTGATGGGGCCAGAGCATGGGCATACTACAATGCTCGAGACACAAGGACAGTGTTCTCGATGCCAAACAAGGATAATAATGGCCCTAGAATGTTATATACATATTCATTGTTTTACACAGCTGCAAATACTTTTGCTGAGAACTATAATCTTGTTGATAGTTTTGCAATAGCAACACGTCTGAAGAAAGGAGCGACTGATATATTAACTCCAAATAATGATAAAGAACATGAACCAGTGGATGATCCATTGGAAGCCTCCAGAGAAGCAAACTTCCCTGAAGAAGTTAACCAACCATTGAGAATTTCTCTGAAAGTGGTTAAGTCTTCGGCCAAGGAGAAGAGGAGAAGGCGAAAAGAACCTTCTTCCCCAGTTGCGAAGAAGAAATTGATCTTAGAACATTCTTCAGAGAAAATTACTACTAGATTACAATCTCGGCAGCTGGCCGAGACAATCCAACGAGAAGAAGCAGCTACACCGACCTCTATTTAGAAACAGGTCGAGATAGTAAATATAGAGAGTCCTGAGAGACCTCTGCATAGAAAGAAGAAGCTGGCCCACAGAAGAAGAAAGAGAACTGTCTCTCCTCCAAGGCAACTCTTGTCTTCAGTGGTGGTGAATGCTGTCGCTGGAATTACTATGCCATCTCCCACTCCTGTTTCTGAGTCTGGGCATAAAACTTCTAGTCCAGAACAGAGGGAGGAGATCGAGCAGAGGGAAGAGGTTGACCAGAGAAATGAGGCCGTAGAGCCCAGAGAAGATATTGTAGAGACAGAGCATGAAGCTTTGTGATCTCCTTTACCGGTGATGGAGACTACTCAACCTCCTGTCACACCAGGAACACTCCGCGAGGAGGAGGATCGTTTGATGATCGATGCTTTAAATGACTGCGACTTCGGCTCGTAGAATTATGTTGATCAAACCGCTGCAACTGCCAGTGGGGAGGCACCGGAGGAAGATGAAAATGAGGAGAGTACATCATCAGAGTATATTGATGATACACAGAATCCTGAAGGGGATGATGAAGTACATGTGTCTCCCAAAGCTGTTGATGACACCTTGGATCCTGAAAAGGATGTTGAGGTGCAGACATCTCCGAAAAAGATAGCAGATGAAGAAACGGCCTTGGAGGAAATTCCTGCTGTTGATCCCCAAGGTATAGAATGAAATTAGCAATCTTCTTTTAATAGATTGATAGCTGACATCTTTATTCTTATTCCATACAGAAACTGAATCTTCTCCAGCACCTCCAGTATGCATGGATGTAGTGCTTGCAACGACGATAGCTAGTAGCAGTCGTCATTTGTCAGGTGGCTCTGAAGCAGGAAGTAGTCAAGCAGTAATGTCTGAGGCTACTTCTGCTCAGCTGGAATCTGTTCCAACAAATGACAGGCCTGATACTAGACCAAGCCATGGTAAAATTTGCTTTCACTTTTGATCCACTTTGACAGTAGCCAATGATAGGCAAAATGACAAAATTTTAATTTTTTGCAGAGGAACAGCTGGGAGGAGCAGCCAGCTCTACTTTAGTTCCTTCATTCAAAGAGCCCTCCGTCCAAGTGCAAGAGACTGAACATCCTACCGCCTCATCGTCAGCAGGAGTAGCTGCTACTCCTGGTGCTTTGGCTGCCAATCTGTCACCCTCACTTTTCCAAGTTAGGGGTAAAATGGTAATTTTCCATTTTATAATATTTTTTGGAATTTTATTTCATGAATATAAATATTTAATTATTATAGGAGTCGGGTTCAAATTTTATCGCATTCCGAGTTAATTCAGGACCCTGGGGAATTTCGACTTGAGTCGTAATTAGCATGTTAATTAACCATGGCCCACCACGCTAAACTTTTAGGTTTAGGAGTTTGGACTAGTCCCCCATGAGTAATTAAGTTTAATTATAATTTTTAATTAATTTTAGCAATTTCCAAAACCCATTTTGGATTATTTTAGCATGTAAGCTAGGGAGGGGCAAACTTGTAATTACAAGTGCCCCTACCCATGCTCCATGGCCGGCCACATAGTCCACCCCCTCCACCTCTCCTTTCTTCTTCACTAAGTTATAACTCTCTCTCTCTCTTCATTCATTCCTTTCCAACTTCTTCTTCTCCATCAAATCTACTTTAGGTAAACCCTCTAATCTCTCATTTAATTCCTCATTTTGCATTCTTTTCTTCACATTAATTAGAGAGGGGACCATTCTCTACAAGTTGACCCTAGATTTTGTAGGTTCCCCTAAAAAATCTAGTTTAGGAATTTATTATGGTTTTACCCTCTTTTAGATAGATATATATATATATTTATGTGTGTTTGTGAGTTTATATATATATATATATATATATATATATATATATATATATATATATGGATGTATGTGTGTGATTTTAGAGGAAGAGAATGAGAGTTTGGGAAAGGAATAGAAGTAGAAGAAGAAGGAATAAGAAATAGCAGCAACAACAGTAGGAAGTAGAGCAGCAGCAGCAGTAGGAAGTGGCAGCAGCAGCATAATCCCAGTAGCAGCAGCAGCAGTTTAGGCATTAGGAGCAGCAGCAGTTTAGGCATTAGGAGCAGCAGTGGCAATAAGAGAATAAGGAGAAGGAGACGAAGAATAAGGAGAAGGAGAATAAGGAGAATAAGGAGAAGACGGAGAATAAGGAGGAGACGAAGAATAAGAAGAATGAGACGGAGAATAAGGAGAAGGAGACGGAGAATAAGGAGAAGGAGACGGAGAATAAGGAGAAGACGGAGAATAAGGAGAAGGAGACGGAGAATAAGGAGAAGGAGACGGAGAATAAGGAGGAGACGAAGAATAAGGAGAAGGGAATGTGGGAAATCAAATTAGAGAGGGTTTGTGAGTGAGTCAACACTTTGTCTAGATTTGACCAAATCCAAATCAGGGTTGACCAGTTGACCAAAAGTCAACTGTAGGCCAACTCTTGACCCCGTTTGACTTTCTTCGACTTGTTTTGACCTGCGATGACTGGTATGACCTAGAGTTGATTTGGTCTGACTTAGATTGACTTGATATAACTTGATTTGACCTAGATTTGACTTGACAGGACTTAGTGTGGCTTAGTGAGACCTAGTTTGACCTAGATTTCATATCATTCATTGTGAATCATTCTTAAACTTGTTTTAACCTAATTTAACATACAGTATCTCATCTTTAGGTTTCTGATTACTGCTCTGAGCATTGATATACCCTACAGCTCAGGACAGCAGGTGAGTACATTCACTGATAGTTTTCATTGTCTTGATATCTACTATATCCGATTCAGTTGTAGTGTCTTACTTGATTTCAGTCACGATAGTTCACGGACTAGTATACGTTGGATCATGACATGAGATGTTGTTCCTGGATTTTCTTGGTATATATGTACATTTCCTGTCTTGTTCCCTGTACTTGTATAGACACCGATTCCTGAGAGGGAGTAGCTATCCTCTTAGGGAATCCCGTGTCATGACGTGTCATGTCCAGGTCCATTATACTACTCGGGGATGGGGAATTTGTAACTCCTCTTCCCGAAATTTTCAAATTGTTTTATTTAATTTATTATACTTTTTTTTACTCCTTTAAATCAATTCTCTTCGAAATATATGAACGTCATTTGACTATTTTAAAACTAGTTTAAAGGTTTAAAGATTTGAAAATAACATTTTGGTTTTAATAAAAAAAAATAATTACTTTCAAATCCATTATTTTTAATTACAAATATTTGGTTAGTAATAAAGGCTTTCAAAATATTGATTTCGTAGGCGGTTTTGAAAATTTTAGATAATTTATCTATAAAAAAATGTGTTTATGCAAGGTATGACTCATCTTATTTTATGGTACTAAAATAGTATATGGAAATGTTATATTAAGAACATATACTTTGTTTTACAAATTTTGAGTTACCTTGAAGGATTAATCAAATTATCTTAAATAATTTTGTATTTCTCTACCTATATATTAAGAAACTATTTTGAGGGTATTCTCAACGTTATTCGAAATTAGTTTTGATAACACTAAATATTGCTTTAAAATATTATGTTGATCATTTGTTGATATAGGTACATATTCATCAGATTTGAGTTACTTGTTATTATCAAATGTTAATATGAATAATGATTATCTTGCGGAAACATCTAGCTTGAAGAATTATGATTCACATTTTTTAGCCTCAGAAATCATATTAACACTTTGGATGTTGTGGCTTAACCCACAAGTATAGATGTGTTATTTTCTTGTTGGCTTCCAAGGCAATATACAAATACCTATATGTAAATCCATTTGTTGAGCTTAACTACTGAACCCAGCATATTGCTTCCAAAATTCCTTTACTAAAGCCTAGTCGGGGTATTTCCATCTATGTTTCTCTTGTTACGGCAATGCAGGCCCAGCCCATCCTGTAACCCTTAAGCCTCATCTCGAGATATTTGCCCACGATTAAATCCTAGGATATCCAATTCTATCTATAAGAATGCAGCTCTATCCATGGGGCATGGGTAACCGAGCAAAACACATCCTCCATCTATATAAAGAAATTCCTTTATGTATATATGATATATATATTTTCCCCTGTCTAGTCGAGCAAACCGCAAGCCAGGCCAACCCAGACCGACGGTGCCGGTCAAGCATCGATTGTCGACTTCTCATCACACGTTCGACGGACCGGGTTATAACTATTAATTGGGTTGTTACAGATCTTGTGGAACTTTGTATAAAAATGTAGAGTTGGGCTTAAATACTATATATATATATATATATATATATATATATATATATATATATATATATATATATATATATATATATATATATTTGTATTGGGTTTGGATTTCATATATGAATACTAGGTTGATATTGTTTTGAAATATATATATATATATATATATATATATATATATATATATATATATATATATATATATATATATATATATATATATATATATATATGTGTGTGTGTGTATATTTTAGTGGTAGTATTAATATTTTTAATTATTATTTTGTGTTAATATGCTATTTAATAAACCAAATTAATAATTTGGGCTTTAATGTTAGGTCTTATATATATAAGTTATTTCAGGGATTTATATTGGGTTATGTTAATAATTCTTTTATATCTCACATTTGTAATAAAGTTTTATATACAATAACAATTTTCTAAATAATTTACAAATTATAAATAAATTCTAAATACTTCCTAATATCCTTTTTGACCAAATAGTGTTTTAATTCTAAATGTGATTTCAAAAAAAATATATCTATATACGTCGACTCTAGAATTATTTTCCTTAATCAAATTTCTCTTTTGATTATATTATTTTTGACCAGGACTAATCGAGACTTCCCTATTTACTTTGTCGAATCTAAACTCCTGCATATATACCCTGTCAACTGGACTATACTGGGCTCAACAGGATTATCGGTTTCACCAGCTAAGGACCCCAGGCAAGTACAGTTTGTTGTCTATTTCCAATATTGAATTTCACTATATCTCATTGATTGGTCATTAATTATGTGAATTTTATTTTAATATAAAACAATGAGTCGGGAACTTGAAATACCAAAGATATGTGATCCGACCATAGATAGTGCTTATTTTCCTGCAAGTAGACATTGTAGACAGTGCTTATTTTCCTGCAAGTAGACATTGTAGACAGTGCTTATTTTCCTGCAAGTAGACATTGTAGACAGTGCTTATTTTCTGCAAGTAGACATTGTAGACAGTACTTATTTTCTGCAAGTAGACATTGTAGACAGTGCTTATTTTCTGCAAGTAGACATTGTAGACAGTGCTTATTTTCTGCAAGTAGACATCGTAGACAGTGCTTATTTTCTGCAAGTAGACATCGTAGACCGTGCGGTGTAGTACCCCGGACCGATCACATATCAAAGGTATTTCTAACAGTTGGGAAGGTATTTTAGTTTATTTACTTGCTATTAATTTTTTGTCTTTTCTCACGTCTTTTTTGCTGTTTATTTTTAAAACATGTAATTAATGTCTAACCTCTGCTTTATAGTCATTTTCATATATTGGAACTGCATTCAGTGAATTGTACTCGTTCCATTCCTGACTGGAAACCAAAATTTTACAGATTAGTCGCGGCTGCCTTTAACATCGGATTCGGAAGACATGGGTATATACAGAGGCCAAACCTAGAGGCTAGTTAAATAGTTTAGTATTCATGTACCTGTCTTTTCATTATTTTGTGAGACATTGTACCTTGTATTCAAATGTAAACTTGTGAATATTGTAATTAATTTAGTTTGTGAATGAGCAAATAAAGTATTTCTTATATGCGATATTGAGCATTGTGGCTAAACAGCGTTCTACCGCCGATACTGCGGCGTAGGCTGGCTT
Source organism: Iris pallida (assembly GCA_029216955.1). Taxonomy (NCBI): domain Eukaryota; kingdom Viridiplantae; phylum Streptophyta; class Magnoliopsida; order Asparagales; family Iridaceae; genus Iris; species Iris pallida. The sequence goes on from JANAVB010032820.1 coordinate 730,453, forward strand.
GGACACGCGCTCGCATCCGCTTTTTAAAAAAAACGGGTGCGGGTCGTGACAGAATTATGAGGGGTTATGTGATCAAAGCCCCATGTCACCATTTTGCTTGCGCCACTCTCACCTCACGTAGGGTGTAGCAGATACCTCCATGTCCATGTTATCCAGGTTGGTCGGCATGACTTTCCGTTGAGGTCACCGTGGATTGCCGGACCAAGTGGATAACCCTACCATGTTTCCCTTGTCGATCACATAACGCTCTAATAATTCAAGACACATTTTATATTTACTTATCTTATCATATATCCTGTTTTGTTCTACATTCAGTACTTTCTTATCATGCTATGATATTCAGTTACTCACATGTTCTACATACCTTTATATTGTACCATGATTGGAGACTAAGTTCTGCTCGGAAGAAGGGTTACAACTCCGGTCCTTGTTTGGTTTAAGGGTTGTAGCTCAGCTTCCGAACGGTTCCTAAGTCTTCATATATCTTTATCTTGTAGTTCATTATATACTGTCTCTTATAGAATTTGTCAATTCACATGGAACTGCTGTTAGTGCTTGTACTTGCTCATTTTCCTGACAGGATACCGTTATGATATATTAAAGATGACTCTGAGGCAGTCTGCTCGACCTATTATGGGCTCGAGCTAGATGGAGTAGTCCAGGACCGTGGCCTTATAGTAGAGCCACTAGACTTTGTTCTCCCAGAGTAGTATAGATTAGTTGGGTTGCCTGGCCTGCGAGCCAGCTAGTACTTTTCAGACTGTAGTAGTTATATATATTTTCTGTGACTCTGGGATGTTATGTATAGCTCTGGACTTGTGTGGACCTTGAACTTGTTTCTTGCTTCATCTATCATATTTCCTTTCGTGCTATCTATCCTAGTTTATTTATGTGATTAAGACTGTATTGCTATGTCACCTCCATTCGGAGTGTATATACTATACAGGTACCTTTATACTGTTTAGTGTAGTTTTGTAGACAACCTAGACAGCATTCTACCGCCGATACTGCGGCGTAGGCTGGACGTACCCACTTTTCGTACCCCTAATCAGGGTGCGGATCGTGACACAATCAGTTTGTTATCAAGTCATTTACCAAGTTCTTCTTTGATTCATTGGGGCCTTTAATAAATAGAGTGATGGAGAAAGAATAAGCTAATTTCTCCACGGTTAGAGGTCCAACCTCTTACTTGGTAAATGCCATCCGCGATCAAGGTGATGAGGCTCAGGCCACTTTTCTTGATCATATATTAAATGAGCTGGAAACCTCAGTAAATAGCTACAAAGAGCTAAACAAAGGAGAGGTGGAACTTTTAGTGCAAGACGAGTTTGAACGAATGTCTCAAGAGGCTGCAGTTGAGAAGGTTAACTTCCAAATTCTTTTGGATACTTTCACTGCCAAGTCTGCTGAGTACAATTCCAAGGTGGAAACAGTAACCTCTATTGCTGAAAGAAAAGAAAAGAGAATTGCTGAATTAAAAGCAGAGATTGCCCGTCTTCAGGAAGAGCTGGAAGATGAGGTCATCCAACATCAAACTGCAACTCAACAGCTTGATATTCTAACCCAAGAAAGGGATGAATATGCTGAGGCTCATAATGCTGAAATCACTCGTAGAATGGTAACTCTGCCAACCTTCAATGAAAAATCTGGGATGGAAGAAGCCAGACAGAGAGTGATGGAATCTCGCGAAGAGCGTCTGCAAATTCTGAAGCAACAGATTGCCAATTTGATGACGCATCCGGCTTAGTAAAAAAATATCTTGTATCTTCTTGTCTTTTTTTATGATATGTAACATCTTTCATCTTTTTGATCAATAAAAGACAACTTTTTGGGGTTCTATTATTTATTGCATATCTTATTCAGATATAAATAATAGTGATAGAAAATATATTCAGAGGTATAGGACATGATATATTTCTTGATTAGAAAATAATTATATTCATTATATCTGCTCAGAGGTAATGTGGACGTAGCAGAATATAATTTGTCGAATATTATTATTTCAATAGACAACTCAATCAAGAATGACAAGTTGCTGATGTGGATGATGAACGATAATGAATCGTCAAAATGTGTGAACGAAATGAATCGTCGGAATGAACGGATGAACCATCAAATGGGTGGAATGAACGGACAAACCGTCAAATGGATGTAATGAATGGGCGAACCGTCAGATGGTAATAATGAACGGATGAATCGTCGAATGATGGTATTGAACGGATGAACCGTCGGATAATGGTAATGAACGGATGAACCGTCAGATGATAATGAATGGGTGAACCGTCGGATGATGATGAACGGGTGAACTGTCAAATGAATTGAATGAACGGACAACCCGTCGAATAGATGTGATGAACAGTAAACCGTCAAATTGAATGAACGGACTAACCGTCGAATTGATGAATATGTCGCTTCGTTGTTTTAAGAATCTCTACCTATAAATAGAACAGAAATCTGGCAGGAATGACTACTTCCACTTTTTAACATAAAGATGTCATCTGGAGATACATCCAAGAAGGATGAAATCGTCCCGAAGGTTGAAGCGGGCACTGAAGAACGTCTTGCTGAACCTGTCCAGCCAAAGCAGACAGAAGCAGGCGAAGGTTCGTCTGTACCCAAACCACCGCGGGATATCCTGGATTTCCTGCTTGAACCAGGAAAGACTGAAGAGGAAGAGGCCATGAGGATGGTTACTTGCAAGTTCCTGATGGGTTCCAGCAAGGATGTTCTCGGCTCTTTTGCTGATTATGTCTTTAATAAGGACGGCAGTGGTCCGCGTCCCAATATTGAGAAGGATGATAGTGACCTTCCTTGATATTATGTAACATCGTTTATGATGAAATAAAAATCAAACTTTATTTATGAACTGTCTGATCATATTTACATAAAATCTCTGTTACATTTATATATAGTACTTCTTGAGGAATTTGCCATTGATAGGCATCATAGCGACTCGACCGTCCAGCTCTAAGAGTTGATAGGCTCCATTTGAAATGACTTTGCTGACAATGTAAGGACCTTCCCACTTCGCGTCGAACTTGCCTTTGCTCATGTGAGTCATAGTCATAGGACGTCTGACTGTTAGAATGAGTTCTCCTTGCTGAAAGGCTCTGACTTTAACTTTACGGTTGAAAGTCTTTGAGATGCGAGCTTGATATAACTCAATATGCTGTTGAGACAATAGCCGCTTTTCGTCGAGCGCTTCTAAATCTTGAAGTCGAAGAAGATCGTAGTTCTCTGTAGTGAGCTCGTTAGCAATGGCGATCCTTAAGGACGGGATTTGAAGTTCTAGGGAAAGAACTGCTTCACAATCGTACACCAAAATGAAGGGTATAAAGCCTGTAAGGTTACGGACCGTAGTTCGGTAGGCCCAAAGACATTCACCAAGCTTTTCACTCCAGTTTCGTTTGTTAATAGATACAAACTTCTTAAGGAGCTTGATGATAGTTTTGTCGAAGGCTTCGGCAAATCCATTAGCAGCAGGATTGTAGGCTGTAGAAGCGACGTTGTCAATCCGGTGATCATCGCAGAATCTTGTGAACTTCTGGCTGATGAATTGTGGTCCGTTGTCATGAATGATCCTTCGAGGTACACCAAATCTGTAGATGATATGGTGTTTGATGAAGTTGATGACACTGCTGGTTTTGACTTCAGCTAAAGGTATAGCTTCAGCCCATTTAGAGAAGTAGTCGGTTATTGCTAATATAAACCGATGTCCCTTAAAAGAAGGAGGATTGATGGGACCTATAATGTCCATGCCCCAAGCTTCGAAAGGCCAGGAAGCAACAGTCGGATACAGGAATTTCGATGGTTGATGAATAAAATCTGCATGGATCTGACAAGCACGATATTTTCTTGCATATTCGATGGCATCTGATACCATAGAGGGTCAATAGTAACCCATGCGTCGGATACGATCCTGTAATTTAGGACCGGGTTGATGTGCTCCACAGACGCCATTATGAGCCTCGCGTAATACTTGTTTCGTTTCATCACCAGCGAGACAGCGCAAGAGAAGACCATCATAAGTTCGTCGATAGAGAGTTTTGGTAGTCTGGTTATAGTAGAACCGGAGAGATCGTCGACGAATACTCGTAGCCTCCTTGGGATCTTCAGGGAGTATGTCATGAACTACAAAATCGATGAAAGGAGTTCTCCAATCTTCACTGATAACATTGGCTTCAGTAAGATTACTGAATTCAATATTACGATTGTTTTCGACACAAAACAACTCCCGATTAGAGATGACCACCACCTACTGTCTTTTGATAGGGATGGCTAAGACTGCTGCAAGGTTGGCCAAGGCATCTGCTTCAGTATTGCAAGCTCGGCGAACATAGTCGATGAAGAAGGCTTTGAATGATATAGCCATGTTGATTGCTGCTTCATGGTAAGGCACCATATCTTGATGGCGAACTTCATAGATTCCTCTAACTTGATTAACAACCAACTTAGAGTCACCATAGAGTTCAAGATATTTGATATCTAATTACTTAGCTAATTGAAGGTCGATGAGCAGAGCATTCTATTCTGCTACATTGTTGGAACAAGGCTCATCTAGAGAATAAGCTCTTTGGATAGTTGACCCGTCTGGAGAAACGAGAACAACCCCAACTCCTGCTACAATGGCACCATTGGGTCCGATTCTGGATGCACCGTCAAATAATAGACGCCAAGTAGGAAATTCTTCGAAGATCATATTTGATTCTAATGTCTCATCTGGAATTTCATCATAGAGTTTGGATGTTTCTGGTACAGGATGAGCCGCTAAGAAATCCGCCAGTGCTTGACCTTTGACAGATTTTTGAGGAACATATACCATGTCATATTGGGCTAGCAGAATGGCCCACGTAGCCAGCCGAGAATTGAGTGTACTGGGCTTCTTCATGAGTACTCGAAGAGGATTAACTCAGGATATGACATGAATAGTTTGACCAATGATGTAATACCGAGTCTTTTGAACAGCAAACATAAGAGCTAGATATTCTTTTTCGACCAGACTATAACGGTGTTCGGCACCAATCATAGTACGGCTGAGATAGTAGATGGCTTGTTCATGACCTTCTTTGTTCTTTTGGGCAAGTAAAGCACCCAGTGAATGATCCATAACACGGACATACATTAAGAATGGTATGCCTGATATTGGTGGCACCAAGACTGGCGGGTTCATGAGATATCGCTTGATGTCGTCGAATGCTTTTTGACATTCTTCAGTCCAAATGAAAGAGACACCATTCTTCATCAGCTGACTGAATGGTTTGCAGCGTCCAGACAAATTCGAAATGAATCTCCTGATGTACGCAAGACGACCTTAAAATCCTCATAGCTCTTTTAGGTTGCGTGGAGGACGCATCTCTTGAATGGCTTTGATCTTCTTGGGATCCACATGTATACCCTTAGAGGTAATGACGAAGCCGAGAAATTTACCACTTGAGACACCCAAGAATGACTTGGTGGGATTCATTTTGAGTTGATGTTGGCACATCAGATTAAAAATAGTCCTCAAGTCTTAGATGTGATCTTCCTTTAGACGACTTTTGACAGCAATATCGTCGACATAGCATTCGACAGTTTTGTGCAGATAATCTCGAAAGATGGTACTCATGGTTCATTGGTAAGTTACACCAGCGTTCTTGAGACCAAATGGCATCACAGTATAGCAATAGACTCCACGAGGAGTACGAAAAGAAGTGTGTTTTTCATCTTCAGGATTTATTCGAATTTGATTATATCCGGAGAATCCATCCATGAAGGATATTCGCTCGAACCCACAGGTGTTGTCGATCATGACGTCCGTGATAGGAAGAGGAAATTCATCTTTTGGACATGCTTCTTTAAGATCCCAAAAGTCGATGCAGACTCGAACTTTGTCGGTTTTCTTTAGAACTGGGACGACATTGGCTACCCAATCAGGATGTTGTTCTTCTCGGATAAAGCCACAAGCGATTAGCTTCTTGACTTCATCGTCGATTGCATCCATCATTTCTGGCTTGAAGCGTCGTTGTTGTTGTTTGACCGGTTTTGCATTCGGCAGAATATTCAATTTGTGAGTAGCAACTTTAGGATCTAGACCTGGCATGTCTTCGTAACTCCAAGCAAATACATCAATGTATTCTTTAATAAGAAGAATTAATTCTTGCTTATCTACCTCTGGGAGGTTCTTGCTGATGAATATTAGACGAGGTGACCCGCTCTCTCCTACATTAATTTGCACCAATTGATCTTCAGTAGGAGTTTCTCGCTGTTCGAATCGAATTTCCCATTGGGTATCCATTCGTTGAGCCCAAAGATCTATTTCGGGACTTTCTTCAATATCCTCGTCATATCCTTCTAGAAGTTCGGCGGAGACCATGTTAGATGATACGATCAACCGATGAACTTGACCAACACTGGTATCAGAATCCCATGACCTGGAATCGGAAGAATTAGAGCGTTCCTCGCTATCAGATTCGGAGACTGCTAGGGATAACACTGGAGGAGAAGCATATCCAAGACCTCTTTTGGTCTTACTGTAATACATTTCTGACTTTCCTTCTGGAACAGTAGTACGAATAGGAGTTCGCCTACCCTTACCATAATTGAGGCCACTCTTGAAGTCATAACCCATCTTTCGGATGATGTCTTTTGATTGTTGACTATAACGATGAAATTGGAGATGTCCTGTATCGTTACTTTTGCTATCATCCGTATAACTGAATTGTTGTTCCGGTCCTTTACTAAAAATTATTGGACTCTCGCCTTTCTTTCGAGCGGGAACAATACGATATGAATCTTTTGGATGTTCCAGTGAGACTTCTGTTTGAAGAGACTGCACAACTCTCATTGTAAATGACTGATAGCTATCTAACATATCCAAATAGCATTTAGTATGATAAATGACATCAGTATACTGGAAAGTATATGCTTTTTCATTGATCTGTACATTCGTATTTACAACAGGACCTTTAGCCTTAGCAGGCTTGGTCAGATTAATTACAAGAGGGGGAGAAGAAGAACGTAGAGGAGGATTGGCCTTATTACGACAGAGGTCGATAACAAGCGGCTCAGAGGAGGTGAGCTCCCTTTTGTCCTTGTTATGAGTTAAATCTATAACAAGTGGCTCAAAAGAAGTGAGCTGCTTTTTATCCTTGTTACGACGTAAATCGATAACAAGTGGCTTAGAAGAGGTGAGCTCCCTTTTATCATCATCAGTTGGTTGTTTCTGGACTGACAAGTGAATAGCCAGTGGTTTGGAGGACTGAGGATGAGAGGCTCGCCCTTTAACAGGAATGATGAGAGTGTCATTAGGTACTACTTCTTATTCTTCTTCAGTATCCAGAGATAGCACCACCTTCATGAATTCATCCTTATACATACGAGCATCGTTGCAGTATGCTTCGACGCCTTTGAAAAGATAGAGATCAGCAGCCTTCTTTTGTACCTCTCTATTATCATCAACATATTTGAAATATTGATGGAGAGTTGAAGGAACAATGTTATGCTCATGTAGAAATGGTCTTCCCAACAAAGGATTGTAAGAACAACCATGATTGTCAATGATGTAGAAGGTCACCTTTGTGCGAAGATTGCCTATTTGGAGTTGTAGGCGAATCTTGCCCAAAGGCTCACTCCTTCCTTGATTAAACCCAAGGATAGTGGTGATTGTACTGGAGAGACTATGCACTGGGATCTTTAATGCATCTAACATTGTCTTTGGCATGATGCTGAGAGCAGACCCTGGGTCTATCAGAATACGATCGACTTTCATCGAATCGACATATCATGTATAGTAGAGAGGACGGTCGTTCCTATTGTCTTCCATCAGCATGTCATCTTGTGTGAAAGTTATGTTTAGAATTAACTCCAACACACTATGATAATGAAGGCAAGAGACTGGCTCTGCTTTCGGCTTCTTCAGAAGGGCTAGACAAGTTTCAGTTTGCATGAGAGCCTCACTTAGAGTTTCTCGAGTCTCTTTGGAAAGACGCAAGAGCTCGAAGATGGACAGCCTGGCCAGTGTATTAGCTAATTGAGCCAGGATATCAAAGTTGTAAGGCTTTTCAAGTCCGGAAGGAGATGACTTCTTTAAAGGTTTGTCGAAGCGGACTTGCTGTTTACCTTTGTCAGCGGTCGTCGGCTTGGGAGGAATGGGTACCACAACCGGTGAGGGTGTAGAAGAAATATCCTCAGTAGAAACAGGCTGCACTAGAGCAGGCTCAGAAGAAGAAGCAGGATTCTCTTGAGCTTCGGGGTAATCCTTTAGATAGGCTTTCCCTGATCTGGTGCCCAACAGAATTTTTTCGTCAATTATGGGGTCAAAAGACACCATGTTACAAGTCTTTGTCTTGTCCTTAGAGCGGTCTTTCTTCTTGGATGAAGATGGAAGTTCAAACTCTGAAGCAAGATCAGGGTGAATCCACATAATCTCGCCATTGTCAAGAAACAAGGGAACAAGACCTTCACTTCGTGGAGGAGGAAGATTCTCGATCTCAAGAGTATCTTTGGAGATAGGGATGACGCCATGCTGTACCATCTGCGGAAGGAAGTCACCGAATTGAACTGAAACCATATTTGCAGTCACAGTCTTCTCGTCTTGTTGTAGAGTGATAACACCAGCATTGACCAGCTCTTGTATCTTGCCTTTGAGCACGTAGCATGCTCGAGTAGGATGTCCAATGAACCTGTGGTAGACACAATATTTGGGATGATCAGTCTTACCGACTTCATCAGGCTTCTTTGGGTCTGGGAGTTGGATCTTGTTGCTTTTGATTAAACAATCAAAGATGCTAGCAGTGTCATTCTCGTCAAAAGAGTACTCTACTTTAGGACGAGGTTCCCTTGGTGGAGGGGCAGAAGGATTAGAGGTAGACGTAGGTGGAGCTACGTTGACAGCCAGAGACTCTTTACTCTTCAAGTTGATGTTCAATGTCTCTTTGTTCTTACGGTTATTCTGGCGATTACCTCCACCTGATGTCTGATGTTCATCCCGGTCGGGATTTGACATTTGTACCCCCAGCTGCTTGAACTTGTCAGCGCTAACTTCAGCTGCTTTAGCGTTGCAATGAAGGATGGCCAATCTTGGAACTGAGTTGACCCTGTCCACATGCTGATGATAGGCAAAAGATTTGCCTTACAGGTGTCTATAGTGACAGCGGCCGGAGTCCCATGAGGCATCTTCAAGGCTTCTCGACGGAATCTTTCAATAAAACTTTCAGCAGTTTCATTATGTTTTTGCTTGATTTTATTAAGGGCTGACATGGTCATGTCGTTGATCCCTTCATAAAATTGTTCCAAGAAGATTTGTTTTAGACCAGAGAAGGAAGTGATACAACCATCGGGCAGGCTTCTATACCAATCGTATGCTACGCCGGCTAAACAGCCAACGAATACTCTGGTAAGAAGAGCGTCATTTGGTTGAAGTTGGACAGTCATAACCTCGAAATGGTTAATGAACTGACTGGGAGAAGTGCTGCCATCAAACAGCGAGATTGTTGGAATCTTGTACTTAGGAGGAAATGGGACTTCCTTCCATTCGACTGGGTAGGGTTGCTTGATCCCCAACCTTTACAAATTGTCTTTCTCCTTGAAGGCCTCGAACTGAGTGCGTAAGAGCTTGACAGCTTCATTAGCATCCTCTGATAATGAAGAAGGAGTAGGCTGAGTCACAGTGTTAGGGGGAGGAACAGCGTGATAAGCACTACCCCCAGCACCTGACTGACTGGGTGTAGGTTGGACCTGTACAGGAAGTACTTAAGGAGCTGCTACCTCCAATCCTGCATTGACAGGCACCGACGATGCTATGATTTCAAGATTTGCAGGAGGTACGGTCGGTGGTACTGTATGCTTGGCCACGATGATGGAATGCATACTTGCAACCATTTCGGCCATTATCTTCAGCTTGTCTTCTAGCGCAGCTATTCTTTGTTCTTGACTAGCTGAACTGGAAGCATCAGGATCTTCAGTGACAACATAAGTTGTCACTTCTCTAGGTACAGTGGAGGACACTGTCTGTTCCGAACTTTTGCTGTATGCATCGTAGTCGGAGAAAGAATCATCTCCTGACTGAGAAGGAGGAAGATGACCGGAAGGATCTTGAAGATTCCTTTGACCGATTATGTCTCGGCTGTGGGATCTGGTATGTTGGAATACTCCATCAGAAGATTCTTGGAGTAGATTCAAATACCGTTGGCTTGGCTTGCGAGGCTTGTCGTGCTTAGAGCACTTCCTACCCCCAGTGTCTCTGGAAGTCATATTGACGGAAGCGTATAAAACTTCGTCTTTATCTTCTGACATAGGTTCAGAAGTTGTAAAGTTAAGACGATCAAAGATAGATCGTCTTGTTGTCTGGCAACAACACTGGATGATAACCTTGTGGTTACAATGATGATCAGGTGGTTGTACTGTAGATGTTGAGATGTTGTCCCACTTTTGTTTGAGATATTCTCGGAGGTCGGGAACAACAACGGGACGAGAAAAAGTTTAAGGGACATGTTCTTTGATAACATTTGGAACATGGTTCCGGCTCTTCAAATGTTTTGTCCCTTGAGTATGCAGGAAAGTGCTCACATCATTAGCATAAGTGTCAGGATTTTTGACCCTGGAAGTTTGCCTCTGATGCTGATTAGTCTTCGACAATGGCTGTTTGCGTTTCGCCGAAGTTGGTCGATTGAGATAGGTTCTTAGATCAGCAAACTCACCTCCAGGGGTTTCTGTTTGAGACACCAGCAATTTTCCCTGTTTGGATCGGGATATCTTGAGAGTTGGAAGATCTTGGAACTCTGCTACCAGAGTAGGCAGAATACCACTTTGATCAGTACAAGTTCTTTTGACATGGAGAGAAGAATCTTTGTTTGAAAGCGTTCTTGTACTGACTGGTGCTGAGGTACGTTCAGATTGATCTTCTGTGGTAAAAATTGAGAAAGATTGAGAAAAGACCAAAGGGCCTTTTCCTTTGTTTTGTGAAGAAGGGTTAGCTAAAGAGCGTTTCCCTCTGTTGTCTTCCAAGTCATGGGACGAGGAAGTTTGAGAAAAGACCAACGTGCCTTTTCCTTTGTTCTGAGGAGGAAGAGGAATAGCCAAAAGACTACCCCCATTGGATTACGCAGGAGCAACAGAGTGCTTGGGGAGAGAAGCTGAGTCTTTCCCTTTATTGTGAGAAGATGAGAGATTAGCCAAAGGGCTGTCTTTCTTGGACTGCGCTGGCACAGCTTGCGCACTGGCTGATTGCGCAGGAGTTCTGACAGATGGCTTTTTGGTTATGGCCACAGAAACTGTGGTTTGCGCATCAGGAGTTCTGGCCACAGAGTATTTGGGATGCACTCTGGTTGTTGGAGTAGTGGACTACCCAAACACTCTGCACAAACCACAGAGTGTTTGGATCCCCAGCAGAGTCGCCATTTTGTTTACAAAAACAAAAGTATAAACTTTATTTCAACAAACTGTGTAAAGAGATTACAAGAATTCTGGAAAAGTACAACTGTAGGAATCCAATCTAGATGACGATTGTTTTATTCCTTGGACGATGTGAACTTTGAAGACGATAGCCTCGGAAGTTGAAGGTAAAAGCCTCGGAAGAATACAGCAGCACTTGGACAAGAAATCCTGAACTCTCTGATATTTTTGAACTTTATGTCTGATCCCCTTGAATGAAGACTTGAAACTCTATTTATAGAGTTCTGGAAATAACTAACTTTTAGTTATTCTAAATGGCACAAGTTGAATTGCGCATGGACTGGATTGCGCAGCATCAGACTGCGCTGGCAGTTGTTTGATCGTGGGCCAACTGTCTTAGACACATGACATCTTTTGATTGAATTGCGCATGATCGTGTGCAGACGGTTGCCACGTAATGAGCAATTGATGGCATGAAGGCCACGTGTACATTTGTTAGTTGTCTTGATGAAATGTGCCACATGAATTGCGCTGACTTCAGATTGTGCAGGAATAGACTGCACAGCAGAAAGCCTAGCCGATTGCGCTGCATGTACAGCTGTCCTCGAGCGCCGTGCTGCACAATAAACAAACAGTCTCCTCGTTCTCCATGCTGTCAGTTGTCAGAAGATCTGATTCTGTTAGATAATGATGACATTTGCTACGTCAGCTTGCGCGCTTGAGAGTGTGCGCAGTCCAGTCTGCGCAATCTGGATGATGCGCAATATGTCTTCTGCGCAGTTCATTTGAAGGATGTATTTCTTGATTTTCATGACTTTGTTGATGGGTGCAACTTGATTTTTTAGGACCTACACTAACTTGTATAGATTGGTCAGCTAAGTGTGATCCTCTAGGATAACCTCCATGTGATAGTTGACTGGGCTCTGCTATTGGTCTTGGTGCTACGGGTCCTTGCATCCGCTGTTGTGCTGCCTTTAGTTGTTCTGTACAGTCTCGGGCTTTGTGATGATTGGAGCCATAAATCATGCATTGTCCTAATCTGCGACGACAATCCTTCATGACATGACCTTTCCTATGACAGAAACGACATGTAAGAAGCTCATCAATTGGATAAGGTGATGCTCTGGTTGGTGGTTGTGTCATAGAATGTCTGATTGATCTACCATGGATAAGGTTACTTGGCCCAGTTGCTGGAATATGGCGTCTCTGAGCCTGTTGTATTTCCTTGTCAAGGAGTTCCTGGCTTCTAGCTTCTTCTAACACTGCAGTATGAGAAACCCTAGACTGTACTGTAGTATGCTTCTTGAGCTCTGGTGTCAATCCTTGGTGAAATCTCTTGGCCTTTTCCTGCTCAGTAGAAATCAGTGTCTCACTGAATCTGTTCAGTCGGCTGAATTCTGCATCGTACTTATCTACGGTCGTGTTACCTTGCTTGAGGTGTAGGAACTGATCATAGAGTGCATCGCGTACATGGATAGGAAAGAACCTCTCATTGAAGAGTTTGTAGAACTCTTCCCAAGTCTGATTGGCTCCCAAGCGTCTTTCTTCGGCTTTCCACCAATGATGGGCATTATCTTCTAAGAGCAAGTCTACTGCTGTCATCCAATCATTTGTTGGCAACTGGGACGCCCTCAATAGCTTCTCCGTGCTGATAAGCCACGCGGTGACCTCTAGGGGTTCCTCGGTACCTCTAAAGGGCTTGGGATTCATATCCATGAAGTCATTGATAGAGCCCTCATGTGGATGTAGAGCTGGTGCTAGTACCGGTGTCGGAGGTGGAGGTAGGGGCCTAGTTAGTGCTTCCTTCATGCTCTGCCTCATCAGTTCAGCTTGTTGCCACTGAGTATGTATTATGGCATACATGAACTGTATAGTAGGGTTCCCATCCTCTGGTGGTGGAGACATCTGTGGTCCGCACTGAGCTGGATACTGTTGAGTGAATGGTGGTGGAGGTGGTGGTACATTCTCTTCGGTTGGTATCATGGTAGTCTGTCCAGTCTGGGTAACTGGTGGCACTTGAGCTCCCTGTTGTACCATCGACGGGGTCATGGTAGTCTACGACTGTCCTGGCTGATACGAAGTCACCAGGATCATTGGAGGATTCTGCTCCTCCTGGGTGGACACATCATCAGAGGTGAGGGCCAAGATAGAGCTGCGTCCGCTTCGTAGATCCATACTGCTGGCACGAAAATAGGATAACGTTAGAATAGATTCAAACAAGTTACAGGTCAAACAGTTGAAGGAGAGTTGTCCACGCAATTGCGGATGAGATTTTGGGGAAACAAGTTAACTATGTCTCATTGAATAATTTTATGAAGAGCGAACCAAGTACACTAGGTTGATCAGACCATCATGTACCGGTTCTGATAGACAATATGTTAGTGGGGTACCTCCAATAACATATATATCATGAACAAGCTCGAAAATGGCTAAGCTTGTAAATCTAGGCTATGATAGCAGCATTGGTCAAGATGGTAGAAAATAAGTTCGTGAGATAATGATGAAAGTAAATATAAAAATTTGCAGTCCTTTAAGAATTCGAAGTTTTGTTCGAGGTTCGTGCCTATACAGTCGTCCTACTGTCTTCCGGTCTGAGGCAATGGTGATGGTCAGGGAAGTGTTATGTATTGAGACATTCTACCCAACTTATAAAAGTTAGACTAGTAATGTGGGAATGATGGAACATGTCTACCTAATACGAGTCATCGTCCCAACCTCTACCAAGCAGAAATTTAGACTGATAGTATGGAGGGTCGAATATGAGGCAATACAGGTAATTAAAGAGTATTCGAAAAGTTTGGAGGCCAAAGGAGGCAATAATCATGGATGAGATACTATTCATATTCCTATATGCCGGCTTGTTGGGCACAGTCATGTAATCCAACAATATTTTCTGACCTGCATGGGCCACCACAAAAACAGGTAACGCCCCAGTCCCAAAATACTTAGGACCAAGTACGTAGACATGCCAGCTGCATATATACGATGAATACTCCAGTATATGGAATCCTCGTATATATACATAAGCTGTAATAATATAATCGCAGGCCAGAAAAATCAGTAAAACTATATCTCATCCACAGCAGACACAGAAGATATAAGAAGTCAAAATAGAATAAATGAGTGAGTCAAAAGATAGCCGGGTGGACATGCCCACACCAAACAGCTATATAAAAAAATAATCTCAAATAAAGTAGATGTCCACTATGAGTCTCAAAGAACCACATGAATCTAGATATCAGCGGGAGATGCCTCGTCATCAGGGTATGAAGGATCCAGTGCCGAGCCATACTCCTGCGGGAAATCATCTATACCTGGAGAGATCACCAGGTCCTCAGAGGGACGTAACAAGATACAGGAAGAACATGCCATATGAACTGAATATAAATGCACCATAAAATAAAGATAAAGTAAAAGTATCCAAACCATAACACGGCTCAATATCCCATCATCAAAACAGTAGGCTACCCCTACAACCAAACAAGGACAAGGGGTAACTTACTATTTTGCGATGTGACATTTTTCCATGCCATGACTGGAACATGAAATTTGCTAAGGTCTCCTATCCTTTCTAGTAGGCAATTTAGAAGACATATCGATGTATGGGCAGGTAAAGGCTGACTCCCCCCAGGACAAGGTAATAACTCACAATACACACACGTCAAGTACCAATACTATCAGCCGGCATAACTCGAGGCTAGCGGCCCACGTGACCCATCGGTCCACATAGCTCGAGGCTAGTGACCCTCGCGACTCGACTACCGTAGTACGCAGTTACTACAGCTTTTGGATTTGGGGTAGCCCATACATTTAACTGTCTTCTCCCTCCCAAGGTCACTAACAGAAGGTAGTTCGCTATGACTAGGTCCATATGCATACCAAAAAAAAGAAGAAAAAATACCGAAAGTAAAATAAAGTGAACTAAAAATAGCAAGTAATGGATCCAACTGAGAACAAATAATAAATATACAGTAAATAAATAAATAAAGATGCATCTAATATGAACAGTAAATAAGGCAAGGTATCTTGCCTGAGGGTGGTACGAGAAGCAGCAAAATCCAACAATCAGAATCGTCAACACGAAAGTCAAAATCCACAAGAAGCCCCGGATGTTGAAACAAACATCATGAACGAGTTTTGTAAAACCCGTAAAATTTTGATTTCTTTTTAATTATTAAATATGTGTTTGCTAATTTTATTTTTTTCAAATTATTATTAGTTAAATAGAAAATTATTTTTCAAAATAAATGAATTTGGATTTTTGATTGCCTGGCCCAGTCCTGAACCCAATTCTGAGCCCGAATATATTTTAAAGTTACAAAAATTTTTAGTTACAATTTTTCTAAAGAAAATAATATTTAAATCTTTAAATGTCCATTAACCTTTTTGCCTTAAGCCCATAATTCCAGTAGCCCAACAACAAAACCCTTACAAACCCATTTAGTCCAAACCCATTAAAAGTGCAACCCATTAAACCCATTAAACCCATTAAACCCATTTAAACCATTAGCCATTAGTTGTAGATTTTAAACCATTAGTTATAACCCATTCTTTAATTTAGAGTTGAGAGAGAGAGAGTTTATTACTCTCATTCTCACTCTTTCTGCTTGGGTTCTCAACCGAAGCCTTGACCGACTCCCTACCTCTCGTACCCTTCCAAACCGCCGCCACCGCCATCACTCCGGCGACCGTTGGCCTCCCCGAACGGTCGCCCCCTCCTCTTCCGGTAACCCCCAAGCCCTTTACCTATAAAATCCTCCCCCTCTCCATCATTCTCCTCCACCAACTCCCAAAACCCTCTGTGCTCTAGCCGACGCCACGCTTCCGGCGCCCCGATCCGCATTTTCCGGCGAGATCCGGACCCGACAGTGCTTTCCGACCGACCCTAGCTGGCACCCCCTGTATCCGCAGCGACCGCTGCTGTTCTCGGCCACTTCCGAGCTACCCCGCGCGACTCCGCCCACTCGGCCAGCGTTCTCCGATCCAGATCTGTTGTTTCGTTGTTTTTCTTACTGTCCGCAAGTGCTGGACACGTTCCGAGTCTGAGGCTACACTTCAGATTCCGTCATTTTTGGGTAACCTCTGTTAATCTCAGTAGTTCGTCCCCTGTCTTGGTCGATGATGAGATTTGGTCTAGGAATTTTCTTCAGAAAATTCAATTTTCTGCTACGTTTCTGGTTTCAAAATTTTCGGATCGTTTGTTCTGTGATATTTGGGTTCTGTGGATGGTTTGATGATTTTCGGACTTTCCCGAGAACTCTTCGGAAAGAGTTCTGATGATTTTCGGAATTTCCGAGTTTAGTTGGGTTTTCGAAATTTTCGAAAACGTATTGCTGATTCGGGTTTAATATTATTTTGGTTGGAAAATTTGAGTTTCCCTGGTTTGGGATTATTTGCAGGAAATTATGGCGCACTTTCCCAGTTTTTGGGTTATCCCAAAAATAGAGGGAATGCTGCCAAAATTTCTATAAAATTTAATTATATAGTTTTAAAATGATTTTCGAAAAATATAAAATATTTGGATTTATTGGGCGCCAACCTTATTGGTCAATGGGCCCTGGCTAACTGCAAACGAAACCGGTTTCGCCCGGACGTTGAGGCATTAGCCTATATGATGATTGGACCAAAATCTGAGGCTCATTAATTAATTTATTATTAAGTTTAATTATAGGATTTTTAGAAACTAATATTGTCTTTTCTTATTTAAATTCATGTAATTGGTCTGTAAGGGCATAAGCCTATTCTGGTTGTGAGATTGTAATAGCTTAGGTTTTATTTTATTTTTCTGGATGATTTTGGTAGTGGGAACGTAGTATAAAATAATAATTATTTATTGTATTTTCTCAAAGGAATATAATAATTAATGTTTTGTCACTTAGAAAATTAAGTTGTAATTTTAAAATAGAAATTCATGTATTTCTCATTAAAAAAGAAAATCTTAGTTTTTATATTTATATAATTATAAAATACCACATTTTTCTAAATAAACCGATAAATACAATTTTCTCGAAATTAAATGTAAATTGATGTTTCTTAATTGCAACGCATTAATAAATAGCGCTTTGATTGTATTAGCTAAATAAAGACTAAAATTGACTAGGACACAACTAGAGATTGCAACTAGTATAGCGTCATTAGTAACTTTAGTTTTCTGAGACAAGTTTCCTAATATAGGATCTCAAGGAAGATTCTGAATTTCCAATCCCACGTTTCGACCCATCCAGTCAAATTATTTTGAGGCAAGTACATTTTTGTGGTAGATTACAATTAGTTAATAATTGTTTTAATGCAAGTTTAAACCACGATACAACACGAAATATTGACTGTAACTACTATAACTATTGGGGACTGGGGGAGTAGAGTAGTGTAGTGGATATGACCACATCCAATAGTATAACTGATTGTATTAGCTTACCCCTCAAACATACGGGGATAAGCCATACCATATCACTAGGATATTACTGTAACAAACCCAATCCGGTCATATTCATTACCTATTCATATTTCACTATTTTAACTGTTGGGAAATTATTTATTTTAAATTGTTTAAAAGTGCATAATTCCATTATTAATTTCAATTGTTAAAATATCATAAATTTGTACTTTGCTCCCTCCTGACTGGAGACTATATTTTTAGGTCCTGTTGAGGATGCAGAGCTACTGATTAGTAGTAACTATGACCCTGAGCTATACCCTGCTGTTCTTCCTGAGGATGGCGCTGATGATGATGTTGCTTTTTAGATGCTATTTTCTAGTTGATAATTTTGTTTAGAAACAATGTTATTCAGTTGATGGTTTTAAGATTGTACTTTGTACTGAACAAGTTTTTAATTTATCGAATAATAAATGTTGTGGCAAATTTAGTTTGAGTTGTTGATTACCTGCATATGGAAGTTACAGCTTACTGCCGCCGTCTCATCAACGGTGCAGGCTAGGCATGATCCGATTCGTTCCAAGTAATTAGGACCGGGTCGTGACATGTTTTTAGTGGTGGCCCATGCAGGTCACCAAAAATCAACAACTTAGGAAAACCTATTTAGAGACATTTAGAACACTAGAACATTAATTTGTCACAACATAGGACCGAAATATATTATAAGTAAATATTTTTGTTTGATTATAGATAGGCTACCTTGCTTAGGTTTATATCCTAAACCTTCCAGAGAATGGCCACTGACAATATCAATCTTGCTGGCGATAGGGTATCTTCACCCTATCATACCCCACCTCCCCAATCAAGTCCGGATCCTACACCTCGACAGCTGGCCGATCGTCCCCATAATACAACGACGGATCTATCATCTTCTCGGACGGAGATGCAGCCCCCTGTGGTTTCGCCCACTCCAGCTGCTCCACCAGTGCCTGTGGACCCCACCGACCTCATAGGTCTGCTAAGAGGAGTGTTAGAAGCCCAGAGAACTCAAGCTGAAGCTCATCACGAGCAGACGACAATTATAAGGGAAGGCATGGAGAATGCCCATAGCGTGGCAATGGCTGTACTAGAGAGATGAGAAGCAGCTCAACAGGAACCAAGGCCTGCCAAGGTGGGCGATATTGAGAGTTTCAAGAAGCAGAACCCTCGACCCTTCAAGGGAACCGAGGGAATTGTCTATGCTGATGAATGGCTTGATAGTATGGAGCGCCTCCTAAGCGTCGCTCGACTTCCAGAAGACCTCAAGGCTGAAGCAGTGGGACTCCAACTGCAAAATGTAGCAAGCACCTGGTATCGGAATGAACCCCGACTCCAGGACAGGCAGATTGACTGGGACACCTTCAAGAGATTGTTCAAGAGGAAGTTCTTCCCAACATCAGAGTTGCGGGAGATAAAGAGGCAATTTCAGAACCTGAAGCAGGAAAATATGACTGTTGGTGAATATGCGGCAGAATTCGGCCAACTCAGCCGTTTTGCCAAGAACCTAGTGGCTGACCCTGATGATCGTGCTGAAAGGTTTAGACATGGGCTGAGAGAAGAGATCCGCACCCATGAGATCTCAGACGGTACTAAGACCTATGAAAAGATCCTGGAGCGAGCTCAAGATATAGAGAAGAGCCAACCCGCTCGCTCAAAGAGGGATTATCCTGGAACTAACAACTTCCAGGGTAATCAGAAGAGGCCCAACAACAACAACAACAACAACCGGCCTTCCCACCACCACCAGCAGAACCAGCAGGCAAGGAACAATGATAGGGCACCTCAGAAGCAGATCCCTGTCTGCGACTATTGCAAAAGGCCGGGACGTCAAGCAAATATCTGCAGAAAGAGACTAGGACATTGCCTAGTCTGTGGGTCTTCCACCCACCAAGTGAAGAACTGTCCCTCGGCGGCTCATCGGATGGGAACAACTCAACAGAAAGGTCCTCTGTCCACTCAACAACAACAATTTGGGCAGCATCAACAGAAGACTGGGCGAGCTTTTGCCCTTGCAGCAGAGGAACAAGAGCCAGAGCAGGAACCTACAGCTGATGTCATCGCAGGCTTCATTTATGTGCATTCTATCCTGCCTTAGCTTTATTTGATTCAGGAGCATCATATAGTTTCATATCCACAAAATTCATCTCTACACACCATATAGATACGGGCTTTAGCAAGAAGATTTGTAGAGTCATGACCGGTGGAGGACCTCTACCCATCACTGAGACCTGTAATTGCCCTATAACCATATCAGGTCACCAATTCATAGCACCTTTGCTTGTGATGCCCTTACCCAACTATGATGTAGTCCTAGGGATGGACTGGTTGAGTAAGCAACATACGCTGATAGACTGTCATAAAGGATGTGTAGTCTTCAGCCCACCTGGAGAGCCAGAGTTTGAAATCTCTCGAACTTCGGAGGATATGGAGTGTGTTACCTACACCTCTATCACAGAAGAATCCGGACCTCCCCATCCTATCATAGCAGAATTTATGGATGTCTTCCCTGATAGTCTTCTCGGGTTACCCCCAGACCGAGACATAGAGTTCACCATTGATCTAGTCCCTGGCTCTTTCCCTATTTCTAAGGGATGCTACAGAGTCAACCCGAAGGAGGCCAAGAAGATGAAGGATCAGATCAATGAACTGAAGGCTTTGGGATTTATTCGAGATGGAGCTTCACCCTGGGGAGCACCTGTCTTGTTTGTTCCCAAGAATGACGGAACTGTGAGGATGTGCATCGATTACCGGGCGCTGAACAATATCACAATCAAGAATAAGTACCCTTTGCCCCGGATCGATGACCTGTTTGACCAACTCAGTGGAGCCAAGGTGTTCTCGAAGATTGACCTCAGATCCGGCTACCATCAGATCAAGGTCAGGAAGGAGGACATTCCCAAGACGGCGTTCAACACCAAGTATGGGCAGTTTGAATTCTTGGTCATGCCGTTTGGACTGACGAATGCTCCTGCTGTATTCATGAACCTTATGAACAAGGTTTTCCATGAATACCTAGATCAGTTTGTCGTTGTCTTCATCGATGACATTCTGATCTATTCGAAGACTGAAGAGGAGCATGAGGAGCACCTCAGAAAAGTTCTGGGAACTTTGAGGAAAGAGAAGTTATATGGTAAGCTATCCAAATGTGAATTCTTTCTAGACAAGGTAGATTTTCTTGGCCATATTGTCACAGGAGAAGGAATTTCGGTGGATCCTAAGAAGATAGCTGTTGTTGAGAAGTGGTCTACCCTAAGCTCAGTTGCTGAAATCAGAAGTTTCTTGGGCTTGGCTGGCTACTACCGGAAGTTTGTGAAGGATTTTGCCAGAATTGCTGAACCGATGACGAAGCTTACTCGGAAGAATGAAGAGTTCATCTGGACGAAAGATTGTCAGGCTGCATTCGAGGAGCTGAAGAAGAGGCTTACCACTGCACCAATCCTTGCGCTACCCGCAGGAACTGGTGGTTTCTCAATCTACAGTGATGCCTCTGGAAAAGGACTGGATTGCGTTCTTCAACAAAATAGGAAAGTGATTGCTTACGCATCTAGGCAATTACGGAACCATGAGAAGAATTATCCCACACATGACCTGGAGCTTGCTGCAGTCATCTTTGTATTGAAGCTATGGAAGCATTATCTATATGGAGAGAGAGTAGAAATATATACAGACCACAAAAGTCTGAAATATGTTTTCACTCAGAAAGAGTTGAACATGAGACAAAGAAGGTGGCTGGAACTGATGAAAGATTTTGACATCGACCTGCAGTACCATCCGGGTAAGGCTAATGTGGTTGCAGATGCACTTAGTCGATACCCAGTGGCGATATTCTTGACCAAGGAGCGACACTTGTTGGAGGACATAGAGAAGCTTGGTCTGGAGATTGTACTGCCTGAGGAGAAGATGAAGGAACTGGGGCGAGAAGCTGATGTACCTGGAGATGACTCAACCATGATGCAGTTGCAATTGCGTTCAAGTCTGATGGACAAAATCAAGGAGACACAATTTCAAGACGAGACGCTTTACAAACTTAGAGATGAAGTGCTAGCAGGAACACTTGAAGGTTTCTCTATAGCCAGTGACGGAGCATTGAAGAATGGTACGAGGTTGTGTGTACCATCTGGCGAACTGAGGAATGAGCTGATGCAAGAAGCGCACCAGTCGCAGTATTCCATACATCCTGGAGCTAATAAGATGTATCGGGATATACGTACCATCGTTTGGTGGTATGAAATGAAGAAGGATGTATCCAGATTTGTGGCTAGATGCTTGATTTACCAACAAGTGAAGGCTAGCAGACAGAGACCCGCAGGACTTCTACAGCCGTTGGACATTCCGGAGTGGAAATAAGAGCATATAACAATGGACTTTGTGTCAGGATTACCTCGATCCCAAGGAGGGAATGACGCCATTTGGGTTATTGTGGACCGACTGACTAAGTCGGCACACTTTATTCCCTTCAAGGTTGGTTTATCCACCGAGAAGTTGGCGACACTGTACATGCGGCACATCTACCGGATTCATGGTGTACCGGTAAGTATTGTATCTGACCGAGATACTAGATTTATCTCACATTTTTGGAAGAGTTTGCATGACAGCTTGGGAACAAAACTGAAGTTCAGCACAGCCTATCATCCCCAAACTGACGAACAATCTGAGAGGACCATCCAGACGTTAGAGGATATGCTGAGATCTTGCGTCTTAGAATTTGGAGGGTCTTGGAAGGACCACTTGCATTTAGTGGAATTCTCCTACAATAATTGTTACCAAGCTAGCATTGGTATGACCCCATTTGAAGCTCTTTATGGACGTCGTTGTCGTACTCCACTTGCATGGGACGACGTAGGAGAAAGAGAACTACTGGGGTCAGAGATGGTGACTGACGCAGCAGAGAAGGTGAAGGTAATTAGAGACAAGCTCACGAGCGCCCAAGACAGGCAGAAGCATTGGGCAGATAGCAGTCGTCGACCACTAGAATTTGAAGAAGGAGATAGTGTCTTTGTGAAGATTTCTTCTACCAGAGGAACCATCCGATTTGGCAGAGCTGGGAAGCTGAGTCCCAGATATATCGGACCATTTGAAGTTTTAAGCCGAATTGGTGAAGTAGCGTATCGGTTAGCTCTACCAGCTAATCTTGAGGGAGTGCACAACGTCTTCTACGTTTCGCAGCTCAGACGCTACATTCCGGATTTGAGTCACATCTTGGACCACTCGGAGCTGGAGATTGGACCGAGTCTTACAGTACCAGAGAAGCCAGTGGCGATTTTAGACAGAGGCGAGAAAAGGACCAGGACTTCAGTGACTCCCATAGTCAGAGTTATGTGGAGGCACGATTCCCCAGGCGAGTCTACCTGGGAGCGAGAAGATGAGATGCGGGAGCAGTACCCGTACTTGTTTGAGACGTGAGGTAATTCCTAACCTTATCTTTTAAATTTCGAGGACGAAATTTCTTAAGGAGGAAAGGTTGTAAAACCCATAAAATTTTGATTTCTTTTTAATTATTAAATATGTGTTTGCTAATTTTATTTTTTCAAATTATTATTAGTTAAATAGAAAATTATTTTTCAAAATAAATGAATTTGGATTTTTGATTGCCTGGCCCAGTCCTGAACCCAATTCTGAGCCCGAATATATTTTAGAGTTACAAAAATTTTTAGTTACAATTTTCCTAAAGAAAATAATATTTAAATCTTTAAATGTCCATTAACATTTTTGCCTTAAGCCCATAATTCCAGTAGCCCAACAACAAAACCCTTACAAACCCATTTAGCCCAAACCCATGAAAAGTGCAACCCATTAAACCCATTAAACCCATTAAACCCATTTAAACCATTAGCCATTAGTTGTAGATTTTAAACCATTAGTTATAACCCATTCTTTAATTTAGAGTTGAGAGAGAGAGAGAGTTTATTACTCTCATTCTCACTCTTTCTGCTTGGGTTCTCAACCGATGCCTTGGCCGACTCCCTACCTCCCGTACCCTTCCAAACCGCCGCCGCCGCCATCACTCCAGCGACCGTCGGCCTCCCCGAACGGTCGCCCCCTCCTCTTCCGGTAACCCCTAAGCCCTTTACCTATAAAATCCTCCTCCTCTCCATCATTCTCCTCCACCAACTCCCAAAACCCTCTGTGCTCTAGCCGACGCCACGCTTCCGACGCCCCGATCCGCGTTTTCCGGCGAGATCCGGACCCGACAGTGCTTTTCGACCGACCCTAGCCGGCGCCCCCTGTATCCGCAGCGACCGCTGCTGTTCTCGGCCACTTCCGAGCCACCCCGCGCGACTCCGCCCACTCGGCCAGCGTTCTCCGATCCAGATCTGCTGTTTCGTTGTTTTTTTTGCTGTCCGCAAGTGCTGGACACGTTCCGAGTTTGAGGCTACACTTCAGATTCCGTCATTTTTGGGTAACCTCTGTTAATCTCAGTAGTTCGTCCCCTGTCTTGGTCGATGATGAGATTTGGTCCAGGAATTTTCTTCGAAAAATTCGGTTTTCTGCTACGTTTCTAGTTTCGGAATTTTTGGATCGTTTATTCTGTGATATTTGGGTTCTGTGGATGGTTTGATGATTTTCGGACTTTTTCGAGAACTCTTCGGAAAGAGTTCTGATGATTTTCGGAATTTCCGAGTTTAGTTGGGTTTCCGAAATTTTTGGAAACGTATTGCTGATTCGGGTTTAATATTATTTTGGTTGGAAAATTTGAGTTTTCCTGGTTTGGGATTATTTGCAGGAAATCATGGCGCACTTTTCCAGTTTTTGGGTTATCCCAAAAATAGAGGGAATGCTGCCGAAATTTCTATAAAATTTAATTATATAGTTTTAAAATGATTTTTGGAAAATATAAAATATTTGGATTTATTGGGCGACAACCTTATTGGTCAATGGGCCCTGGCTAACTGCAAACGAAATCGGTTTCGCCCGGACGTTGAGGCATTAGCCTATATGATGATTGGACCAAAATTTGAGACTCATTAATTAATTTATTATTAAGTTTAATTATAGGATTTTTAGAAACTAATATTGTCTTTTCTTATTTAAATTCATGTAATTGGTCTGTAAGGGCATAAGCCTATTCTGGTTGTGAGATTGTAATAGCTTAGGTTTTATTTTATTTTTCTTTTATTTTTATGGATGATTTTGGTAGTGGGAACGTAGTATAAAATAATAATTATTTATTGTATTTTCTCAAAGGAATATAATAATTAATGTTTTGTCACTTAGAAAATTAAGTTGTAATTTTAAAATAGAAATTCATGTATTTCTCATTAAAAAGGAAAATCTTAGTTTTTATATTTATATAATTATAAAATACCACGTTTTTCCAAATAAACCGATAAATACAATTTTCTCGAAATTAAATGTAAATTGATGTTTCTTAATTGCAACGCATTAATAAATAGCGCTTTGATTGTATTAGCTAAATAAAGACTAAAATTGACTAGGACACAACTAGAGATTGTAACTAGTATAGCGTCATTAGTAACTTTAGTTTTCTGAGACAAGTTTCCTAATGTAGGATCTCAAGGAAGATTCTGAATTTCCAATCCGACGTTTCGACCCATCCAGTCAAATTATTTTGAGGCAAGTACATTTTTGTGGTAGATTACAATTAGTTAATAATTGTTTTAATGCAAGTTTAAACCACGATACAACATGGAATATTGATTGTAACTACTGTAACTATTGGAGACTGGGGGAGTAGTGTAGTGGATATGACCACATCCAATAGTATAACTGATTGTATTAGCTTACCCCTCAAACACACGGGGATAAGCCATACCATATCACTAGGATATTACTGTAACAAACCCAATCCGGTCATATTCATTACCTATTCATATTTCACTATTTTAACTGTTGGGAAATCATTTATTTTAAATTGTTTAAAAGTGCATAATTCTATTATTAATTTCAATTGTTAAAATATCATGAATTTGTACTTTGCTCCCTCCTGACTGGAGACTATATTTTTAGGTCCTGTTGAGGATGCAGAGCTACTGATTAGTAGTAACTATGACCCTGAGCTATACCCTGCTGTTCTTCCTGAGGATGGCGCTGATGATGATGTTGCTTTTTAGATGCTATTTTCCAGTTGATAATTTTGTTTAGAAACAATGTTATTCAGTTGATGGTTTTAAGATTGTACTTTGTACTGAATAAGTTTTTAATTTATCGAATAATAAATGTTGTGGCAAATTTAGTTTGAGTTGTTGATTACCTGCATATGGAAGTTACAGCTTACTGCCGCCGTCTCATCAACGGTGCAGGCTGGGCATGATCCGATTCGTTCCAATTAATTGGGACCGGGTTATGACAAGTTTGGAATAAAAGATATGCCTATGAAACGCCTGTCCAAAAGTCAAATTCTGGAATAGGGGCAAAATCGTAATTTCGGGTCAAAACGATATCCGCCGTTGGACCCATCTTGCACCGAAATGCGGGCCAGTACCTACGATCTCTAAAGTCGTCAAACTACATATCTACGGATCCGGTTTGAGGAGAGGAACTCAACGGTATGTCTAGTTTTGGATTCCGAGGAGCCGCGTACAAAATTGCCCGTTTGAGTGGGTCGCGGGCCCGCCAAGAGGGGTTCCGATTCGACCTTCTCAGAATCGAACCAAACTTGGCACACAGGACCAAAATTTCGATTTGGACCTGTTGGCGCAAGTTTCGTCTCGAATCGACGACTATACACGAAGTTAGGGCGAAGTTTGCAAATTGGCGATACGGGGGTATCTCGACGGATACGGACTGATTTCGTCGCGTACACACGACGAAACTGAGTTCCGTCAGTTCCCACACGTCGGCAACGTCCATACGCGCCTTTCGATGCGTATATCGTGCGACCACGTCGCCCGGTTTGTCGGGGCGCACGTCGTATCGAGGAGTTTTCTGAAAATTTCTATTATTTTTAAAAGTGTTTTTGTCGATTTTTGAAATCAGTTATCTCGATGCATAGTTGAAGAATTCAAAGTCTACAAAAAAGGATTCAAAGACCTATAGGTTTTCTAAGTCTGCCATTATTTAGATTTTTGAAATCTCTAGCATTTGGTTCTAAATTTCTCTTCCAATTTAAGGTCCTAGACTGTTTTTAGGTGCTGTCTTTGGACAGTTTTTCTTCGACTTCACGTCGATTTCCTGGCCTGGTCGTGCTATCGCGTTCAAATCCCCTTGGTGGGAGTCTGAGAGGGTCATATAAGGTCTCTATAGAGACTTACAAATTCAAAAATGACCTAGTATGTAAAGAGAAATCGGTGCGGGTAGGGGGGTACCTGGCTGCGGTCAGAGAACAGAGGCTCTGTTTTCGTGGCTGTCCTCCGTCGCTGCTGCGCACGGCTCTGCCCAGCGGTCGGCCGGGCGTCTGTGGCTGCGGGCGGTGTCAGGTCGTCAGGACTGCTCGCAGGGTGTTCCCGGTTGCCCTAGGGTTGGTCGAGAGGAAATTTTCTGGGTTTTTTCGAGTTTAAATCGTCGTGTTCGTATTTATGCTTATCTTCTAATTTGGGAGGATTTAACCATCCAATTTAAATTCAAATTTAAATTGGATTCTCTACAATCCTAAAGAGAATAGGTTTGAGGTTTCACAGAAGAATTTTTAGGTTGGTTCGATCAACAATGGTGGGTTCCCGCCTCATCTTCGCGGAGAGAGATCCGGCTCAGCAGAGTCGGGTTCTATGGGTATTGCTTACTCGCGAGATTATGAAAATCTCACGAGATTTTCATATCTCGCGAGAAATAAAAATTCGTTCTTATACACAGGAAGGCCTCTCATGTCTCGGCAAGCTCAATGAGCTAAGGTCAGCATTATATGAGATTATATGGTAACAGAACTCTTATTGTTCAAACATGTATTTAAATTTGTTTATATATTTTTATATAACACTCATAATTACTCAATTAAGAATGTATTCATAATTTCCTATTAGTTAGACAAAAAATCTCTAAAATATTAATAAGGGTAATAAAAGTAATTTAACCAATAAAAGCTATAAAAATATTTTCTTAACTCTCCAAAATCTTTTCTAAAGTATTTGTAAATATTTCACCCAAATATTACTTGTTACAATTATAACATAATTAATAAACATGTTACAAATTTAAATACAAGGCTATTAGTAATGTTGATACTGTATAAAATAATAATATCACGATAAAATATATATATATATATATTTAAATTTAGGGGGTTTTACACGCATCCAAGCGAGCCCCACACCACGAGCTTCTACCTGCGCCTGTGCATGAAAACTATATGGGTGTCAGTACTCAACTGTACTGGTGGAGTGAGCTCCTCTTCCACCCATACAAAACCAACACGTTAATTTACTTTTGTGTAACGTATCCCTTTTACGATTGTCTTTCTATTCTTGCCTTAGGATCAGTTTTAGGACCGATGCCTTGGCATACTTGTGTCCGAGGACCATCCCGTGCTTGCACAACAACGTCCACTCCATAACATTAACCTATCAAGTCGTGCTTGCCTTACGGCCATAATCAGAGACGCAACTATACGATAGACTCCATTTTCGTGTGACCGTGTTATCGTACCAATAACTTCCTTATCCTTGCCTCAAGACCTTATCGTGCTTACAATGTCAACACACCGACTCCTACTTGTCTTTCGTGCCCTACTCTGTGACGTAACGACTCAGTCGTGCCATGAACTCGATTCGTGCTTCAATATCTCTGAGGCAGTGCCTCCTTACTTAGCCTTGCCTATACTTTGGTTGTGACAACGTGGTCGTGCTGTCACGACCCGCACCCACTGTGAGGGTACGAGAACGTCACAACGCCCAGCCTACGCCGCAGTATCGGCGGTAGAACGCTGTCCTAGGTCAACATACATCTAGCAATATGATACTAAGCAGTAAATGAACTCAATCACAACTAAGGAAGAAGAAAGCACGATAAGATATAGAACTCAGGAAAATACAGAAGATAGAATAGTCTAAGATAAAATCCCAGCAAATATCCAGAGTACATATCCCAGCTACAGAATGTGAAAGAATATATACAACTCAACATCTCTGAACAGAAGTAAAGTCTAGCTAAACAGTCTAAAAACAACATAAAAATAAGATAAGGCCTAACTAAACTAGTCTAGGCAGTGGGGTGATATCCTCAGCTAGAGCTGTCCCGTAGATGGTATCCTCCCAGGCCTCCTCCTCGTCCTCTGTAATATTTTCAACAGGTCCAGTCAGGACAGGAGCGAGTACAGTACATCTTAACAGTTTATAGCAGGTTAGAAAATATAATCATGCAGTAAAGTAAGATATAGATACTGAAGAAATGCAGTAAGTAAACAGAGAGAGAACTGTAATAGAAATATCTACTATAAGTAAAGAGCTACCAGTGTCTAGTGATTTAGAGCACAAAGTCGACATGTGAACGGCTTGATTTGTACATGGCTATACTAAAGAGACATACATGGCTATTCTACTTTGGAATTGTTCACATGGCTATTTATACTCCCCCGTACCCCCAATTAATACACAAGGATCCAACCAGGTTATGTTACGTACATGCTTCTATGTAACAGCCTCCGAAGGGTGATAAGCCTCCGAAAGGTGATAAGCCCCCAAAGGGTGATATGCCCCCAAAGGGTGATAAGCCCCCAAAGGGTGATATGCCCCCAAAGGGTGATAAGCCTCCGAAAGGTGATAAGCCTCCGAAAGGTGGTACATAGTAGTCCCATAAATGGGATAAGAATTCAAAGAAGACTCTATGATCATATGGGTATATGTCACAAGTGATCAAAGAATCAAAGAAGCATATGATACGCTATGTAAGTGAAACGCACAGAACATAGAGTACCCGATGCTCCCTGAAGGGATAATATCTCAGGGAGGGATCCATATTGTACTAATCCGTATGACCAACGTGACAGTATCAAGTAAAGTAATTTAATGCAAGAAATAATTCTAAGCAGGATATGAAATGATCAGAGAATGTACTCGCCTGTATCTGAGTGTCCGGATGAAATGTACTGTCCGATGAGAGGTATCTGGCTTCTAATCAGGACAGCACAGGTCACAACAAGTCTAAAATAATATAATGAAGTCCTACTATGCATTCTATATGATTCTAGGTCAATCTAGACCAAAGTCAACTCTGGTCAACCTTAAAGTAAAACATAGGTCAACTATGGTCAACTAGACCTAACCAAGCTATACAAGTCTAATCTAGACTCCAACTAGGCATACCATGCCCTGACCAACCTACAATTACACACACACAATGTCAATTCATATATTACATAATATAATATAAATACACATATTTAACATATAGGCTCCCATGTGTATCACACATACAAACATATACATATATCTAATATATATATAATGGTAGGCACTCACATATGTAAAAATGTATGGGGCATATATATAATACCTATATATATAGTTATATCCCACTACATATATATACATATATGTATAGAGAAGGGGAAACACATGGTGTTTAAGTGTCATGTGTGTGTGTGTGTTATACATGAGAGAAAGAGTGTTAGTGAAACATGCGAGGCAAGAGTGAACATGTGTGTGAGTGAACATGAGGGTTGTGTGCGTAACTGAGAGTACATGGGTGTGTGGTAGTGAGACATATGTGTTGGTGATATGGTAGAGTGTTAGGGTGAGTGATACATACATGTGAGTGTGTCTAGTGTATAGGACATATGACAGGATACTCAAAAAGGGGCTGAACTTGCATGTGGGCATGTGTGTGTACATGAGTGTGTTCAACAGGATATAGAGTGTATGTTGTAGGCAACAAGTTCCAGGATTAGGATTCAGTGTGTGTCATGAGTATGAAACTGTGAGTGATAGGTTCAGCTTAGCATAGGAACAAAACAGTTTAGAAGTCATATTCTCAGGGAATTTCGAATTCAAACATACCAATGAACATAAATAGGGAATCATTTCAGTGAATCACTAACTACTAAACTGATTTAAAATCAGTTGGAAAAATACAAACTTAGGAAACACAATCAGCCCAAGTGTTCTCAGGAATGTACTATACAGAGATTTAATATATGAAGCTCAATCAAGGAACCAAATCAAGTTATAATTTCGGTTTTTTAAAAAAAGAAAGAGAATCAGTTATGACTGAATTCAATTTCAGTTTGAGAAAACTGGGAAAAACAGTATAATGTCAAAAGGAAGACATGGCAGTTCAATCATGGCCAACTTCAGTTAAATATCAATCCAGTTTACAATATCCATGAATGTTAGGAAGTAGGTAATCATTGGAGAAGGAAAGAACTATCAC
Organism: Iris pallida; assembly: GCA_029216955.1. NCBI lineage: Eukaryota > Viridiplantae > Streptophyta > Magnoliopsida > Asparagales > Iridaceae > Iris > Iris pallida. The sequence continues at coordinate 761,495 of JANAVB010032820.1, forward strand.
AGTAACAATCTCAGGTTTTCAGTATTCCAAAACACTTCTCAGGTATTAGGAATTTAAATCATTTCTCATTAAAATAGTCCACTTATTACCTGAATTTCAATCTCAGCTATTGCAATTTAACCCATTACAAAACAGTGATATAGGGATAGGAAAAATCAGTGCACTACCTTATGAAAATCTAGAAATAAACTCATGTTTAGGCATATAGTTCAATGACAGTTAATGATAAAATCATGCATCCATGTCTCAGGAAAAATATGAAATGAGAATCTCATTACTCTAGTAAAAATCCTAATCTATCATGAGAGTCCAATCCAGCAGTGACTAATCACTTATGCACATGAATCCAACATGAGAATTAAACACTAAGATTTAGTTTAAAAATTAAGAAGTTAAATAAACAGGAATCAATTCTAGGAAAACTGCGTATTCAGTCCATCAACAGTCCAACCTACATTAGAAATCCATTTCGAATCCAAATTTCCATCACAACCCATATCCCAACATTAAGGCAACCTAATGCACATGTAGTGAGTTTAAACATGGTAATTAATCATCGAAAATTAGTTGAGAATAGGAATTTAAATCAAAACCAAAAGCTGGAACACATGTATCAGTCAACAAGGGGAATTCCACATTCAAATAATGAAAATAGGTTAAAATGATAAATTATAGGTTGGTAATAAATACCCAACAAGTGTTCGTGTCTTAGGGAGTGTTTCGTGTCCACCCCAATATGATACAGTGTCCAAACCAAGGGAAAACCCACATCGAGCACAACACAGACACACACTAATACACAGCATCGTGTACGTGTTTGTGCAAGTCTAGGACACGACACAAGTGTCCTAGAGTCTCGTGCTCGTGTCCCTAGGTAGATGAAGTCTCAGGCTAGAGGGTCGACACCCTGTATCGAGTCCTAGGCGTGTCTGTGTCCGACGCGAATACCGTATCAGTGGCCTCTTCCCGCGCAGAACAGTGCAGTGTGTGACCAATGCACACACGAATGCGTGTCCGATACGACACGAGGACCCGTGAAACTTAGGGAGCCTTGTGTCAGTGTCAGCCCCGACCTGTGTGTCGAAATTCCCGTGTCCTAGTGGCGTGTCTAGTGAGTAATTGCCCCCGAGTAGCAGGGCAATGTGCACAGTGTCAGAACAGCGTGTTCGTGTCCAGATCTCGACACGACACGACACAAATACAAGCTCAGTCATGTGGAAAATCCTAAGCGACCTAAAAACGAGTAATCCTATTCAAACACAATTTGAAAATCAAGTCGAAATGCCCATTGGGGCATTTCAACAAACGCATAGAAATAGCTACTGATACGTGTCCAGTTAGGACACGAATGGACACGAAAATTTAGGGTTTCCTATTCCTACATAATCAGGACACCTAGGGCTAGATGAATATGCAATTTAAACCTAGTTTTAATGGGTAGAATAGAATGTACCTATAGGTGTTTCTCAACACAAAAGCTCTTCAAAGAGGGAATCTCCACAAGCCACCAATCAATCAAATCGATTCAAAATCTGTGATTGGACTCCACCAACAGTAAGAGAGCATTGATTAGGTCCTAATGGAAGAAATTTCATTCAAAAAGGAGTCCTATTGATTAAACTAGGAAAGAATTAAAGGAGGCTTACCTATTTCCTTAAGAGAATGAAGAACTATTAAAGAAAGAGGCTCAAATCCCCAAAGAGGCATTATATAGGCAAGGGGGGTCTCTTGGCTGGTCATAAAGTTAGGGTTAGGGTTTTTAGGTTTCATCCTATGGCTAGGATTGAATCAAGGGAAATAGATGGCCTATAACAAAGGGTTCTATCCTAGTTTCTTGCAAATCACTTGACCATAACTAAACTTGACTCAACCCCCTAACCAACCTATCTAATTCTCAAAGTGGCTCACTAAGTTAGTTATGACCCATCTAGGTTAGGTCCAATCTAGGTTAGGCTACCAAGGTCATTGCTAGTCAAGTCAACCTAGTCAACCCTCATTCAAACAATTCAAAAATAAATTCTAAAAATTCCCATAAATTCAAATAAATTATAATAAAATCAAATAACCCCAAAAATTTCAAAAATACCCTAATCACATGGCTAGGCTCTAGGGTAGGCAGTCTCTACTATTCACTAGCAAAATACCATAATCACAAGTCATGAATTTAAATAGTTTAAAAATAATTAAAAATCACTAAAATATTATAATATGAAATAAATATCATTAAATAATAATAATAATTACAAAATTTCAAAATTACCCTCTTCTAGAAAACTGGGTGTTACACGTGCCTCGCATTCCGAGGTCGTGCCCAGCAACTCAACGTAACTTCACCCAACTTGCCCTACGGCCCTTCTCGACTTAACTCGCAACAGCTCAAGTCTAACTCATGCAACTCTATGCCAACGATTTAACACTCGATGCCATATCTCGTGCCGAAACACGCTGCCTTCGTTGTAGGCAAATCTTAGGCCCAGACATTGTGTCTTCTAACTGCATACACATTCAACTCAACTCGGTCCAAAGCCACACACGCGGATTGTCGCCCGTGCCGACACATCTATATGAATGGTCACTGGCATTAACTAGCTATCGTGGATATAGCCTGGCAATCGGGACCCTTGCACCGCAGGTAGCGATCCCCGATGCAAGTCCCCGAACTACCGGTTGCCTATTATCCAGCTCGGCTATACCGTGTTTCTTCCTAGGCCGAGTCGGTCCCGTGGCCCCGGGTTGCCGCTCGAAGAAACATCGCCCTTGTCGACAAGTTATCCATGACCGCGCACCTACGCTAACTTCTAGACTTAACGTAACTGCATGGTCTCATCATCATCATTTAGTTCCTTTGCTTTACTTCTTCCACTTTTCATACTTCTTTTGCAGAGCCCAAACCAGGGTTGCCTCGGTGACTGAACCACAGTCCCGACATATTTCCTCTCAGCGTCTAACTATCGCTTAGACTTAACATTCTTTGAACTCCGGGAATGGCTACTACATAGCCTTCCCACTTAACTTGAACATAATGTGTTCTTTAAGTATCGACAGACCATGGCTAACTTTCCACTGAACCAACTGTGGCTCGTGCCTTAAACCAACTCGTGTTCTACGCAAGGCTATCGCCCAAGTCATACCTTATATGACGGACCTTGGGATCGTGGGACTATTTAACTTGACAACCGAAGAAAGAGCGGGACGGCACTTGGAATGACTTAGGTCGACCGACATAACTTTGCCTAACTTACTCAAGCCTACAACTTAACCTGAGGGACGAGCAAAGGCTATGCCAAGCCTTGCGCAGTGGAAGCGTGCATGCTTTATCGAGCATTTACGCGGGCGACGCCTATGACTTAGGCAAGTTCATAGTTTTTGTGTCGAAGACCAACTTTCCTTCTCCCAAGCCACGGGACGAAGGACCGAGTGCCATTTTCAAAGCACGCCGTGCACCAACTTTAAACCGACCATTGGACCATTCCATATTCTATCTCAATTCGACCCGTCGAGATTACTCCCTTTAGCTATGTGGATTCATCTCTTTTATTATTAAGCCTACTTGTGCAAGTTAAAAACATGCGATTTATTATGTGAAGGCAAAGCTGAGGCGAGTTCACCGAAACTACCCCACCTGAGCAATGTCTTCGAGTCGCCGTTGTAAGGCCAAGTCCGAACGCCGTTGGCGTTTCGATTCCTTCGATTGACTGAGCAGGACGGGACACTACAGTCAGTTCCCACACGTCGACAACATCCATACGCGCCTTTCGATGCATATGGTTTGCGACCACGTCGTCCAGTTTGTCAGGGCGCATGCTGTATCAGGGTGTTTTTCTAATTTTTCCAGTTTTTAAAACTAGGTTTTTCTTGATTTTCAATGACAAATAACTTTCTGTATAATAGATGAAAAATAATTCTACGAGAAGGGTTTTACTCTCCTATATGTTGTCTACAACTTTTCTAAATTGGTCTTTAAAAACTGCTATCGGTCGGCCATGGTTGGCCTTTCAAGTCGGGTGTTTGGACTGTCTTACTGTTCTGTTGTCGAGCAAGTTTTTGCTCATCTTTGTGTCGTTTTTGTGGACAACACAATTATCTATTTCTGAATCTCTTTACTAGGGTTGTAGGTGGTTATATTGTCTATACGTAGAAATTTTTTGATCTAGAAATCGTCGAGTAGGTAAAGAGAAATCGGGCTCAAAAAGTGGGTACCTGAGTTCGATTGTGACAGTGCGGCTCTGTCCTTGGTCGGATCTTGGGCTGCCGGCAGGCTTGCGGTGAACTGGTGCATCACGCAAGTGGTCGAGGCGAGGCATAGGGGTGTTGGCCTCCCTTCGGAGTCGATGGTAGAGGTCGGGGATGAATTCGATGGTGGAATTATGATGAACCCTATTTCGTTCAATCCCTTATATATAGATTTATAGGTTGGCTTTCCAACCCAATTTATGTTCGAATTCAAGTTCGAATTCGATTGGGTCTTCCTCTAATAGGTAGAGAATTGGATGGGGAGGAAGATTTGATAATAGCAAGTATAAGATTTGAAAAAGGATTTGATTTAGATGGGTTTTAAACTTGGAAATTTTTGCTCTGTTCGGCTACAGAGGTCCGGTGTTGGGGGAGTACTGTTTACGTGAACAGTACTTCCAATTTTTTTTTTTACTTTCGTGGTGTATATATATATATATATATATATATATATATATATATATATATATATATATATATATATATTGCGTGTGTGCGTGGGTTTTCAAAAAAAAATAATATATATATATATATATATATATATATATATATATATATATATATATATATATATATATATATATATATTTATATATATATATACTCTTAAGTATATATATTTACTTATATATGTGCTCTTTTATATATAAGCATATATATAAATAATACACTAAAATTTATATAAATTTTTTTCCTAAATTCTCCAAAACTCCCCAATTACTTATAAAATATTTTTTATTATAAATTGCAACCCATTAAAGCATATATTAAATTATAACCTATACTAGATAGAAAATTTCTACATTATTAATTGAATTAATAAAAAGTTTAAACTTACCAAAATTTAGGGGGTTTTACATGTTTCGATTGTAATAAATTTTTAACATGATTAGATAACCTTGTATAGTTAGGAAATGATTGTACACCATATATACACTGGACACTAGCACATGTTCAATTATTGTTCTATGTCATGTACTTACTTTTTATTTATTCCTTCTCATATTCCATGATATGTCTTTCCTATCGATTCCTTCTTACATGCTATGATATGTATTGTTATACCTTCCCAAATTTATTGTACTTTACAGTCTATGTCATATCTAGTATTTTTTTGTTGTGGTTCGTCGTAGCGTACTCTTGTTACATGTCTTCTTTGCTTACTAGATAGTGGGTCGTCGTGGCGCACTCTTGTTATATGTCTTTTCCTTACTTATTAGATAGTGGCCCGTCGTGGCGCACTCTTGTTACATGTATTTTCCTTGTGTACATGATAGTGGCCTGTCATGGCGTACTCTCGATTTCCTTATAGTGGCTCGTCGTAGCGCACTCCTGCTTTCAGCTTATTATATTTTTCTGTAGTGGCTTATTATAGTGCACTTTCTTGTATTGTCCAGTCGCATATCATGTCTAGGATGTATTACGTGGAATGCCACATCTGGAATCCCGAATAAAAATGTTAGAGGTTAATAACTAGCTTGATTATCTAGATCATCGGGAGGAGAGATTCCCAGTTACTTGTAAGCCCTTTGTTCCGGCCCTAACCTAAATGGATTTGGAGCTATCTGTTATGATGAGCACACTTCTAGTGCACCATCGAGTGTTGCACCTTTTATATGTCTATAGGATACATTTGTCTCATGGGCAATGTATCATCTATATACCTATACTTAGGGTATATTTGTGTCCCGGACAATGTATCCACTATTAGATCTTAGGATACATTTGTCTCCCGGGCGATGTATCCACCACTACTTTCTTTTGGGCATGGATAAGTGGATAGTCTGTATGGCAGGTAACTGAATTGGATTTCTCAACTTGCATATGTTAGTAATTAGGTTTATGATAATCCTAGTTAGCTAATATATCAAGCCGTATTAATTGCTTGGCCGTGATTGATGGATGGAGTCCAGTCCAGTCTAGTTTTGTCTAGGCAGTGTCAGAATTTATTTATTTAAGTACATCATTGTTTATACTTTAATTTTGTCAATAAATGATTAGGGACTAAATTCTGTTCAGGAGAATGGTTACAATTCCGGTCCTTGTTTGGTTTACGGATTGTAATTCGGTTCCGGAATAGTTTCTAAGTTATCTTGTCGTTTGTCGTCCTATTCAATACTCACATGCTATACATGATCCTTATGTTATACATGCTTATATGTTTCGGTTACCCTACATGGTTACATGTCCTGGTTACCTTATATGCTTACATGACCCGGCTACTTAACATGCTCACATGCTCCAGTTTGTTATACGTCTCCGCAGTTTACATTATGTCACATGTTGTTTACTTTATGCTCAATGTTGCCTTGCTTATAGTCTTTTATATTCTCGAGATAAGTGCATTGGTAGCGCACGAGTCTCGATCCGTATTTACTTATTCTGTCTATATCTGTTGTTATGTTAGTTATTGCTGGTTTTAGTTCATAGTTTGGCTTTCTTTGTAATACTTGCTATTGGGGGTCTGACCCCACTGGTTTTGTTTGACCAGATCTGATAGAGGAGTCCGAAGGATCTTCCGTACCATCTACTCGACGGTGACTACACGGAGCACCAAAGAACTTTATTGGGTTTTCTATTTCATTCTTCCACTAGTTATGTACATTATTCTTTTGTGGCATTTAGCCTTCGAGCACATGTTTAGCTCGTATTTTGGATCTTGACATTTAGCCTACGGGCCTACACATGATTTGTGTTATTCTAGACTATAGCTAGAGCTAATCATGTATGACTATTACTCCTGCTAATTCTCCATTTTGTATTACAAGCTTCATGATCATCCATGTATATATAGTTTGGGATGCTTTACTATTTTATGTTTGATGATCATACTTCTTGTACTTTGCATATTTGTCTGTGATTGAGATACCTAGAATTGCTTGACCTAGTATTGATTGTTGAATTGTGGTAGTAACCCCCATATCTTGACAGCTTTGACCGTATCTCGGGGTACTGGAGTACTCTCGTATACGTAACTGGCCTTGTCCGTTCTGACTTACCTGTATTCTGGTTCTGGGGCGTGACAATCTGACATCGTGAATCTAGTTGGCTTTGCAGATTCATGTTATTTATTTGATCCCCATAAAGGTCGTTCACAAACTGGATATGTGTTTCTTAATAGTAATGCAGCTATTTCTTGGCGTTCAACAAAACAGACAATGGTTGCTACCTCCTCAAATCACTCAGGAATATTGGCTCTCCATGAAACAAGTAGAGAATGTATTTGACTGAGATCGTTGATTCAACACATTCTGTCACGACCCGTTACCCAAATTGTTGGGCCGGGCCGAGCCATGTCCAGCCTACGCTTGTTAAAGCGTAGTAAGCTGTTCTAAGAATAGACAATAAAGGATCTAAGCTACTAACAGTTCTAAAATCACATTTAAATGTTTATCACAACACAGCATCTATAAGCGAAGGTAAACAAACACAGATTTAATAATACACTTCCAAGTATCTAACTGGAGACAAAGTCCAGTATCCAAATATAAGTACAGACCAAAGTCTAAGTCTCAAAACACATGAAAGATAACTAAGCAAGGTTCCCCGCTGGGGCCTCTTCTGGAGCTAAGGCCAGGTCCATGGTAAGTAGGGCATATATCCTCAGGACTATCATCTGTAATATTTTCAACAGGTCCAATCAGGACAGGAATGAGTACAACCCATCTAGAAAACCCAAGTAAATGACAGAGAACTCTAAAGCAGTTATAGACAGTTTTATTGATGAACATGGTAGTTTATATTCAGGTGATGGTATAGAGAAACAGTTAAGATACAAGAAAACAAAGGTAACTAAACAAGAGAAGAATCATGGCAATGATGACGGTAATAAAAGCTAACTGAACTAGAATAACATGTATGAGTCCAGACAGTACAATATAAGTCTAATGTAATCCCAGTGTGAGTCCAGTCCATATAATCCGATACCAGATGATTTTCGGTATAAGATGAGTCCAACAGTGATCAATGAATCCAGGGTGAGTCCAACTATGATCTAACAGTGTGTTTTAAAATACCGAGGTCGACATGTAAACGGCTGTAGGTATCAGGCACATCTCTCACTGATCAGGCAAGAGATGGCTATGCTTCCGGTAGATTCCTGTGGGAGATTCCGGATTTGGGGTATGTCTATGTCACGACCCGCACCCTGAAGAGGGGCACGAGTACGTGGTTACGTCCAGCCTACGCCGCAGTATCGGCGGTAGAACGCTGTATATAGGGTCTATAAATACTACGACTAAAACAGATAAATATACCTATACAGTATATACACTCCGAATGGAGGTGACATAGCAATACGGTCTCAATCACATATATCAAACTAAGGTAGATAGCACGGAAAAGGAAAATACGATAGATAAACCAGGAAATGAGTCCAAGATCCACAAGTCAGAGCTATACACAAAATATCCAGAGTCTCAGAAAATATATAATAGGTACTACAAATCTGAAAGTGCTAGCTGGCTGCAGGCCAGGCAAATCTAGCTAAACTACACTACTCAGGGTGAGCAAAGTCTAGTGGCTCTACCACTAAGCCACTGTCTAAGTCAAGTTCGTCAGACTCTATCCCGTAGTAAGTCGGGCAATCAGTCTCTAAATCATCTGTAAAATTTGTTAACGGTATCCTGTCAGGAAAATGAGCAAGTACAAACACCAACAGCAGTTCCATATGAATTGACAAAAGCTATAAGAGACAGTATAATGAAATACAAGACAAGGATATGTAAAGTACAGGGTAAAACCAGCAGGAAATGTATAATAGGTGTGAGTACTGAATAGAACAACAATATGTATGTAGGATCGCTTAGTAACTATCCGGAAGCCGAGTTACAACCCTTAAACCAAACAAGGACCGGGGTTGTAACTCTTCTCCCGAACAGAACTTAGCCTCCTAGGATAAATAAATATGAAAAGGTGCCTTGAATTATTAGTGCGTCATGTGATCGGTTTGGGAAACATGTTTAAGCTTTCCATCTGACCGGCTACGAACAAATAACAAGTGTGAAGATAAGGCCGGTCACCATGGAAAGTTCAAGTAGCTATGAACAAGTGTCGAGTACAAGTGTGAAACAACAAGTGGGTATTTTGATCACACAACCCCTAATAACTCCCCATCCCCGAATAGTATAAAGGATCCGGACATAACACGTCATGACACGGGATTTAAGAGCAGGTGATCAGCCCACTCCCAAGTCCATGTCTATACAAGTACAAGTAACAAATCGAGTCATGTACCAATATACCAAGTAATCCGGGAACAACATCTCATGACAGGATCCGACATGTACTAGTCCGTGAAATATCGTGTCTGGAAATCAAGTAAGACACTACAACTGAATCGGATATAGCAGATATCAAGACAATGAAAACTATCAGTGAATGTACTCGCCTGTGGTCCTGAGCTGATAGGGTGAACACACGCTCAGAGTGATCACAGACCTAAAATAAGATACTATGAGTCAAACAGGGCTAAATACTGAAAAAGGATGCTAATACAAGCCATGAATGCAAGTCTAAGTCAAAACTAGGTCAATCTAGGTAAAACTGAGTCATACTAGGGCATACTGGTTCATACTAGGTCATATTAGGTCACTGGAAGTCAATCCAAGTCAAACTAGGTCGAACGGGGTCAAGGGTTGACTTACAGTTGACTTTTGGTCAAAAAGTCAACTCTGGTCAACTCTGGTCAATACTGAGTCAACCTTGGGTCAACCCTAGGTCAAACAAGTCTAATGTTGACTAACAGTTTATTTTCAGTCAACTGGTCAACACTGGTTTGGTTTCGGTCAAATCGGGTCGCTTAAAGGCTAAGTTTGACTCTCGGTTGACTTTTGTTGACTTTTGGTCAAAAAGGTCAACCGACGTCAAAACTAGTCTATGAGCATCTTATTTGATCATTACCAACCACGGGAATCAAGTTCTAACCCTATCTTAGGCTTCTAACACAATATCCTATTTCTAGGCAAAACTAGCATTTATCCTACCAAGGTAAATCCCGATACCTTGTCCAAACCCAAGAAAACCCCGTAAATACCCATGGCACTAGCCTAGGCTCCTTAGGGTAGCTAGATATCAACCTATCTAAGGTTTACCTACCAAGAAAAATGGGTATCCTAAGTATCTAGGCCATGTTAGGATACAGGGTATCGATTTACCCTATTACCTTATTCTATCTCATGAATTTACCCTTTTCTATACCACACTCCTCTACCCACTCATACACAACACTCACATGACACTTCTCCCTCTCATAGGCTTCTCTATAGGTTTCCTAATAGGTTTCCTACTAGTTTAGATGTAGGCTATACTATAGGATACTAGACTACACTCAAAATACCTCACAAAACACCCACACACATCTCACAATACACACACACACATTGGAAATTTGTGGACAGATTTGAGGGGCAAGTGGGGGCTGATTTTTGTGGACAATAGGACTGATTTTTAGGTGGTTGTGGACTGATTTGAATGGTTGTTAAGGGGCTAAATGGGAAAACAAATGTGGTGATATGAAGGGCTATTTGGTGGCCAAAATATGGACTACTATGTGGAAAAACAAGTGGACAGATTTGGGGTGATATAGGACAGCCATGTAGGATTTGTTAGGACTATTTTGTGAGGGAAAAGTGGTTTAAAGGGCAGCCATTAGTGTGGTTTTGATGGGGTAAAAGTGGGCAAATGTTGGAGTTAAAGGGGCTGAATTTTGTGGGTTTGTAGACTGAAATTGATGGGTTTAAGGGCTGTTATTGAGTGGTGTTTGGACAGCAGTATGGGGGTTCAAGTAGGGGCTGTTATGGATGAAGGGGACAGCCATGAAGTGATGTAAAGGGGCTGTTTTGATGGCAGTTAGGACAGCCAAGTATAGGACTAAAATTGTGGCAAGGTAGGCTGATTTTGGTGTGGTGTTAAGGATGGTTCAAAGCTGAAATTTGAGGACAGCCATGTAGGTTAAATGGGACAGCATATAGAAGCTATAAGTAGACTAAAGGGGGACTGCCATATGTGGTTTAAGGGGCTGTATTAGTGCCAGGTTATGGGACTGAAATAGGCATGTTAGTGGCTGATTTGTGGGGATGTCTTTGGACTGAATGCAGGGGATTATAGGCTGATTTGTAGGGGTGTAATGGGAATGAATTTGTGGTCAAACATGACAGCCAATATAGGCTAAAATAGGGTCAAAGGGACAGCCATATGAGGGTGTATATATGGACTGTCATTGACAGCCATATAGGCTATATTTGGGACTGAACTGTGGGGTTTATTGGGATGCAATGACAGCCATATAAGGGGAAGAATCTGGACTGTTGGGCATGCTGAAAAAAGGACAGCCAACACTTGGTTTTCCCTCCCTAATACTCCACAACTCCCCTCTATCTCACCCACAAACTCACACACAATTACACACTCAAGCACACTCAAACACAAACACCTATCCCTCATTCCCCTCTATCAACACAACACACATACACACACACCCATGGCACTTGGCCGAACCTACTGCTCTCCTCCAAGCCCAACAACATCACACAACCAACACATAATATCCACCATATATATATATATATATATATATATATATATATATATATATATATATATATATATATATATATATATATATATATATACACATAGAAAAATGAATATGATACATTAAGATACATGGAGAAACTCATCCCAAAACATGTAAAAAATCTGGAATATTAGTAAGAACAACACAAAAATAATATTAAAACAATATCCATGAGTCCAAAAGGGGTTTTTCCTATTGGGATACAATCCTACATGTTGGACACCCCTAGAAATATTCAAATGGACACAAAATGGTCTCTAATGGGGACACAACCATGGGAATCATTCCTATTGGGTTCCTAACCAATCTACATGAGAAGGAGAATTAATTTGGAGAAGAGATTACCTAATTTGGAGGAGGAATAAATGGGGAAGCTCTCAAGAAAAATGGAGGAAACCCTTGGAGAAGAAGAAGAAGAAAGTGGATGAGAATAAAAGATGGGGTTTCTCTCTCCTTTCCACCTACATGTGGCTGGACATATGGCTCCAAAACCCCCTTTTCCTAATTACAAGTTTGCCCCTCTATTGTTTTATTAGCTCCTTACAAGGTTGCTTAGGGTTTGCGGGTTAAAATGTAAATCTAGTGTTCTAATTAGGTCTAACCTAATCCATAGAGTCATGACTAATCCCTCTAACTTTTGATGGTAATATTGTGGGCCATGTCTAGCTAGTGTGTGGGCCCGCTAAGGTTAAAACTACCCCGGGTCCACGAAACAAGTCAAAACAACTCAGAATGAGTTGAAATTCGAACCCGATTCAAATATCCCCAAAATAATACAATAAATAAATAAATAATTCCAAAATAATTTTTAAAGTGGAAAATTACCAAAATATCCCTGTTTTTGGAAACTGGGGGTGACAAATCTATCCACCTTAAAAAAATTTCGTCCTCGAAATTAAAACCAAACAATAGTAAAATCTCAAATTCACAAGTCATGGCAAAAAATTTAAAATGATTAAAATCTCAAAAATTAAAACAGGAATTAAATAACTAAATTTATAAATTTTAAAATTACTCTCAAATATAAGTCTATCCACCTTAAAAGAATCATCCAAAAACTTAAAACGAAGCAACACAGAAAATTCATGCAATTTGATAATCGTATGCGTCTGTCCAATAATCATGATACTCAGAATCTCTGTCATGCCAGTGAGCAAGGCTACGATAATCACAGAGTCCTCAACTATGGTACATACCTCTAGGATTTTGGTATTTAAAATTTTTGCATTGCCGCTAGCTTGGCAGCGAAAACCTTAAATTCCCATACCCTAGGAATACGTTCATAGTCCGACTATATGTCCTCACTCTGCCTGCTAGCATGACCCTAGAGGATTCTAAAATCTCATAATCGAGGCGACCTAGCCCATACGACTTATCTCAGAAAATGTCACATCACAAGAACAAAATTTTCCAACGAGCAAAGAACAGATAGAATCGAAGTTCAAGATAGTTTATGAGGAAGCAATGCGGAAATAAGATCGAAAGATTGGAACCTGCTATCTGCTCTGCTACTGCCTGAGTGGGCTCAACTGTCATGGCGAAAGCTCGCCCCTGCTGGCCTCCTCTAGCCTGCCGCACTCTATCCTGGCCCGCCTGTCTGGCTGTACGGGCAGCACAGTCCCTCATCTGGTGATCTGGAGCTCCACAGAACAGACAAACTCCCAGCCTCAATCTACAGACCTCTCCGGTGTGCCCTATCTTCTTGCAGAAGGCACACTGGATGGCCTGCCTCTGGCCCTGTCCCTGGTGCTGCTGGGCACGGGCTGGTACCTGCTGAAACTGCAACTGAGGTTGCTACTGCTGAAACTGTCTCTGCTGGAAATGTGGGCGCTTCGCTGGCCCTGCACTCGAACTAGCTCCAAGAGCGTCACTGCTCCTCTTCGGCTTGAGGCCGAAGTCCTCCTCTGCAATCTGAGCCTCCATAAGGATCTGCTCGAAGGTCGCGTCTCGTCGCCCAGATGTGCGAGTGCGCACTGCATGAATGAGACCCCTCCTGAACTTCCGGGCCTTGCACCCCTCATCCTGAACCAAACTGGGTGCAAACCTGCTCAAACGGAAGAACTCTGCTGCGTACTCGTCTACCGACGAGTTTTCCTGCACCAAACTAGCAAACTGCCCCTCCAAAGCTGACACGGCTACGTCCGGGTAGAACTTCTCCTTAAAGAGCTTCCTGAAGTCCTTCCAAGACAAACCTCTCACTGACGCACGCGGATCCGTGCGGTACCAAGTCAATGCTATATCGAAGAACTGGCTCACTGCAGATGTCACCCACAGACCTCTCGGGACCTCTGCCAACTCCAGACTCCGCTGGACATCCTCTAGCCAGTCGTTCGCGTATAGGATACCCTCGGTACCCTTGAACTCCTGCAGGTTCATCTTCCTGAAGTGGAGGTGTGTACCGGGCCTCCTCTGACCCTGCTGCTGTGCTGGTGCTCCCTGAACTGTAGCCGGTGCACCTCTCTCTACTGCTGCCATAGCTAACTGATGTGAGTTCTCCATCGTCTGTCGCAGCACCTCTGTCTGACGGTGCTGTGCCTCTGTCTGTGCTCTCTGCGTCTGCAACATCTGCTGCAGAAGGGCCATCATCCCTTGAGCATCTGTCGATAGCTGAGGCGACGGTAGAAGAATGTCAGGGATGACCATAGACGGTCTCGCTGCTGGAGGTGGAAGACCTCCTGAAACCGTCGCTGCCGCTCCCGCCTGAAGGGCAGGGACTGATGTGGCAGCTCCCTGAACTGCAGCTCCCCCAGCTGGAGGTGGAAGACCTCCGGGAACTGCCGCTGCTACTCCTACCTGAAGGACAGGGACTGAGGCTACTGCTCTCTCGACTGCTACTCCCATAGCCGGAGGTGGAAGACCTCCCGGATCTGACCTCTCTGGAACTGTACTGGGCCCTGCTGCCTGAGAACGAGTCACCGTCATCCTGAAGATGAATTGAACCCAAGAGATCAATATGGCACAAGATAAGATATTATCAAAGGAGGACAATTGAATTCAAATGCAAGAAGAGTTGTCATGGTAATCAAAAGATCAGAATTTTTTTTCTAAAATGTGATTGAGTATCTCCTACCATACCCTAATCCTACATCCTAGACGCAGGCTCGTAATTGGTACTCTAAGTCGAGCACTATTACGAGATCGCACTATTTGTGACTCTGACCTGCATGGGCCACTATAAAACGTGTCACGACCCGCACCCTGAAGAGGGGCACGAGTACGTGGTTACGTCCAGCCTACGCCGCAGTATCGGCGGTAGAACGCTGTATATAGGGTCTATAAATACTACGACTAAAACAGATAAATGTACCTGTACAGTATATACACTCCGAATGGAGGTGACATAGCAATACGGTCTCAATCACATATATCAAACTAAGATAGATAGCACGGAAAAGGAAAATACGATAGATAAACCAGGAAATGAGTCCAAGATCCACAAGTCAGAGCTATACACAAAATATCTAGAGTCTCAGAAAATATATAATAGGTACTACAAATCTGAAAGTGCTAGCTGGCTCGCAGGCCAGGAAAATCTAGCTAAACTATACTACTCAGGGTGAACGAAGTCTAGTGGCTCTACCACTAAGCCACTGTCTAAGTCAAGTTCGTCAGACTCTATCCCGTAGTAAGTCGGGCAATCAGCCTCTAAATCATCTGTAAAATTTGTTAACGGTATCCTGTCAGAAAAATGAGCAAGTACAAACACCAACAGCAGTTCTATATGAATTGACAAAAGCTATAAGAGACAGTATAATGAAATACAAGACGAGGATATGTAAAGTACAGGGTAAAACCAGCAGGAAATGTATAATAGGTATGAGTACTGAATAGAACAACAATATGTATGTAGGATCGCTTAGTAACTATCCGGAAGCCGAGTTACAACCCTTAAACCAAACAAGGACCGGGGTTATAACTCTTCTCCCGAACAGAACTTAGCCTCCTAGGATAAATAAATATGAAAAAGTGCCTTGAATTATTAGTGCGTCATGTGATCGGTTTGGGAAACATGTTTAAGCTTTCCATCTGACCGGCTACGAACAAATAAAAAGTGTGAAACAACAAGTGTGAAGATAAGGCCGATCACCATGGAAAGTTCAAGTAGCTATGAATAAGTGTCGAGTACAAGTGTGAAACAACAAGTGGGTATTTTGATCACACAACCACTAATAACTCCCTATCCCCGAATAGTATAAAGGATCCGGACATAACACGTCATGACACGGGATTTAAGAGCAGGTGATCAGCCCACTCCCAAGTCCATGTCTATACAAGTACAAGTAACAAATCGAGTCATGTACCAATATACCAAGTAATCCGGGAAAAATATCTCATGACAGGATCCGACATATACTAGTCCGTGAAATATCGTGTCTGGAAATCAAGTAAGATACTACAACTGAATCGGATATAGCAGATATCAAGACAATAAAAACTATCAGTGAATGTACTCGCCTGTGGTCCTGAGCTGATAGGGTGAACAGATGCTCAGAGTGATCACAGACCTAAAATAAGATACTATGAGTCAAACAGGGCTAAATACTGAAAAAGGAAGCTAATACAAGCCATGAATGCAAGTCTAAGTCAAAACTAGGTCAATCTAGGTAAAACTGAGTCATACTAGGGCATATTGGTTCATACTAGGTCATACTAGGTCACTGGGAGTCAATCCAAGTCAAACTAGGTCGAACGGGGTCAAGGGTTGACTTACAGTTGACTTTTGGTCAAAAAGTCAACTCTGGTCAACTCTGGTCAACACTGAGTCAACCCTGGGTCAACCCTAGGTCAAACAAGTCTAATATTGACTAACAGTTTATTTTCAGTCAACTGGTCAACACTGGTTTGGTTTCGGTCAAATCGGGTCGCTTAAAGGCTAAGTTTGACTCTCGGTTGACTTTTCTTGACTTTTGGTCAAAAAGGTCAACCGACGTCAAAACTAGTCTATGAGCATCTTATTTGATCATTACCAACCACGGGAATCAAGTTCTAACCCTATCTTAGGCTTCTAACACAATATCATATTTCTAGGCAAAACTAGCATTTATCCTACCAAGGTAAATTCCGATACCTTGCCCAAACCCAAGAAAATCCCGTAAATACCCATGGCACTAGCCTAGGCTCCTTAGGGTAGCTAGATATCAACCTATCTAAGGTTTACCTACCAAGAAAAATGGGTATCCTAAGTATCTAGGCCATATTAGGATACGGGGTATCGATTTACCCTATTACCTTATTCTATCTCATGAATTTACCCTTTTCTATACCACACTCCTCTACCCACTCATACACAACACTCACATGACACTTCTCCCTCTCATAGGCTTCTCTATAGGTTTCCAAATAGGTTTCCTACTAGTTTAGATGTAGGCTATACTATAGGATACTAGACTACACTCAAAATACCTCACAAAATACACATACACATCTCACAATACACACACACACATTGGAAATTTGTGGACAGATTTGAGGGGCAAGTGGGGGCTGATTTTTGTGGACAATAGGACTAATTTTTAGGTGGTTGTGGACTGATTTGAATGGTTGTTAAGGGGCTAAATGGGACAACAAATGTGGTGATATGAAGGGCTATTTGGTGGCCAAAATGTGGACTACTATGTGGGAAAACAAGTGGACAGATTTGGGGTGATATAGGACAGCCATGTAGGATTTGTTAGGACTGTTTTGTGAGGGAAAAGTGGTTTAAAGGGCAGCCATTAGTGTGGTTTTGATGGGGTAAAAGTGGGCAAATGTTGGAGTTAAAGGGGCTGAATTTTGTGGGTTTGTAAACTGAAATTGATGGGTTTAAGGGCTGTTATTGAGTGGTGTTTGGACAGCAGTGTGGGGGTTCAAGTAGGGGCTGTTATGGATGAAGGGGACAGCCATGAAGTGATGTAAAGGGGCTGTTTTGATGGCAGTTAGGACAGCCAAGTATAGGACTGAAATTGTGGCAAGGTAGGCTGATTTTGGTGTGGTGTTAAGGATGGTTCAAAGCTGAAATTTGAGGACAGCCATGTAGGTTAAATAGGACAGCATATAGGAGCTATAAGTAGACTAAAGGGGGACTGCCATATGTGGTTTAAGGGGCTGTGTTAGTGCCAAGTTATGGGACTGAAATAGGCATGTTAGTGGCTGATTTGTGGGGATGTCTTTGGACTGAATGCAGGGGATTATAGGCTGATTTGTAGAGGTGTAATAGGAATAAATTTGTGGTCAAACATGACAGCCAATATAGGCTAAAGTAGGGTCAAAGGGACAGCCATATGAGGGTGTATATATGGACTGTCATTGACAGCCATATAGGCTATATTTGGGACTGAACTGTGGGGTTTATTGGGATGCAATGACAGCCATATAAGGGGAAGAATCTGGACTGTTGGGCATGCTGAAAAAAGGACAGCCAACACTTGGTTTTCCCTCCCTAACACTCCACACAACTCCCCTCTATCTCACCCACAAACTCACACACAATTACACACTCAAGCACACTCAAACACAAACACCTATCCCTCATTCCCCTCTATCAACACAACACACATACACACACACCCATGGCACTTGGCCGAACCTACTGCTCTCCTCCAAGCCCAACAACATCACACAACCAACACATAATATCCTTCATTTATATATATATATATATATATATATATATATATATATATATATATATATATATATATACACATAGAAAAATGAATATGATACATTAAGATACATGGAGAAACTCATCCCAAAACATGTAAAAAAATCTGGTATATTAGTAAGAACAACACAAAAATAATATTAAAACAATATCCATGAGTCCAAAAGGGGTTTTTCCTATTGGGATACAATCCTACATGTTGGACACCCCTAGAAATATTCAAATGGACACAAAATGGTCTCTAATGGGGACACAACCATGGGAATCATTCCTATTGGGTTCCTAACCAATCTACATGAGAAGGAGAATTAATTTGGAGAAGAGATTACCTAATTTGGAGGAGGAACAAATGGGGAAGCTCTCAAAAAAAATGGAGAAAACCCTTGGAGAAGAAGAAGAAGAAAGTGGATGAGAATAAAAGATGGGGTTTCTCTCTCCTTTCCACCTACATGTGGCTGGACATATGGCTCCAAAACCCCCTTTTCCTAATTACAAGTTTGCCCCTCTATTGTTTTATTAGCTCCTTACAAGGTTGCTTAGGGTTTGGGGGTTAAAATGTAAATCTAGTGTTCTAATTAGGTCTAACCTAATCCATGGAGTCATGACTAATCCCTCTAACTTTTGATGGTAATATTGTGGGCCATGTCTAGCTAGTGTGTGGGCCCGCTAAGGTCAAAACTACCTCGGGTCCCCGAAACAAGTCAAAATAACTCAGAATGAGTTGAAATTCGAACCCGATTCAAATATCCCCAAAATAATACAATAAATAAATAAATAATTCCAAAATAATTTTTAAAGTAAAAAATTACCAAAATACCCCTATTTTTGGAAACTGGGGGTGACAGTCTACATGTCTTACTCAATATTTCTCCGCCCAGCAAGTAAATCCAAAATCGACAAAAGAATCGAGATGAGTCTGGCCAATACATGATGATTCCAGAAATGATTCCGGAATGATTCTAATGACTCCAGTAATAGAGGCCAGCAAGTAAGGTATGTGTCGATACATGAATCCAGAAATATCCATACGTGTTGATACAGAGAATCACATAGAACTAACTAGAACTGAAATATAGTAATTGACAAATAAATGAGAGAACTATCAGAGAATGTACTCGCCTGATACTCTGAAAAGAGTAGTGTAATATCAGATGTCTGTACCAGGGTCACAATGTCCTAAAATAGAGTAATACAGTTATGACATGTCCAAAATGGAAGCAAACGAAAGAACTAATACAATCTATATAATTTCTAAGTCAATCTAGGTCAAAGTCAACTCTAATCAAACATTTTAGTCAAACTAGTCAAGTGGGAACCTAGCATAAAAAGTCTAATGTGGAGTGACACTATCCAAACTAATTTCTAAGGCCTTACACTAGTGTAGGGTGAGGTCCAATACTACAATAACTCAAAACAACACAAAACATTGCAAGTCGTAATTATTCAATAAATAAATCAAACTGTACACTAAGTTCCAAAAATTTTTGAGATAGACAAAAAGATCAATATTATATAAAATAAAGTACCAAAATGATCCTTGTTAATTATATAAATTTATAATAATTTTTTTGGAATTTATAAACCCTCATAAATATTTATTAAAAATCAGCAAAAATATGTATCCTGAAAATGAGTTCTGTTTTCCCATTTTTATAAAATACCAAAATACTTATTAAATACTAGAAAAATTATAGTAAATTATCTAAATTAACATAGTATTTAAATACAATTTTTCCTAGATTTTTACAGTAATTAAAATATATATAAAAATTTAAAGCCAGAAAGTAACAATATCTGGAAAAATAATTAATTATAAATTAAGGATAATACATAATCAAAATCTACAGATGTTGTCGGATGATAAAATAAATATCACCAACGTGTTCAGAACGGTCAAATCAGCTAGGATAGCCTACCCATAAGTCCAATTTAGACACAGGGGCAAAACGGTAATTTTGGGCCAAAATGATGTCCGCCGTTGGACACACTTTGCACCGAAAAACGTGCCAGGGCCCACGTTCTCCAAATCAAGCAAATTTTATATGAAAACATGCCAGAACGACGCCACGAGTCTACTGGTGGTGTCAGAAATTGAATCCGGAGTCCCGGGTTCAAAAATGGAATTTAACAAGTACAATTTAAATAATTCGGACGGCCAACTTTGGCGTCGAATTCGACCAACCAAACGTGCTTATAATGAAACAAAACCTAAAGGAGACAGGAAGATGGTTATACCAGCTGCGTACAGTAATTGGTAGCACGCCAACCGGAGCTGCGACGGCGAAGTTACAAGCTGGCGAAGTTGGCTCCACGAAACTGTCCAAAAACAGTTCAATTTAAAACGTCAACTTGGTGGCCAATTTTGAGGTATCAAACGACAAAATTAACGGATGAAAATTGACAGGAGTGAAGATGGATATACCGAGATTGAGACGGAGCAAAGAAATCGTCGATCCAACGGTCGGATCTCCCAGAAAATGTGCACGAAGTTGCTGTCCCGAAATACAATTTCTGAATCTTTCCCGCGCGCGCGTCGACGGGATTTCGTGCAAAACGTACGAATCGCCTACGTGGCTCGTCGGGGAGGGTGGCAGTGGCCAGGGGGAGGTCGCCTAGGGCTCGCACACTGGTGGGGGGGTCGCGGTGGCGGTGTGCGACGGCGGCGGTGATCGCCGGCGCGCGTGGCCGTACGCGCGCGCGTGCGGCCACTGCTGCACGCTGCTGCTGCTGTTGGTTGCAGCTGCTGCTACGGCTTAGTACGGCGGCGTGCGGCGGTGCGTCGCCGGAGCACGGCGGGGGGGGCTGTGCGGTGGTGGTGGCGGTTCGGGTGATGACGTTAGATGTGGTGGTGGTGATGGGAAGATGATGGTGAGGGTGATGGGAAGATGATAATAATAGAGGAGGAGGAGGAGGAGAAGAGGGAGGTGGCTGTGGGTGTTTGTGGTGGTGGTGGTGTGTTGCTCGGCCATGGGGGTGGTGGGGAGTTCGGCTGAGTGAGAGGATGGGGGAGGGTGCATGCATGTGTAAGGAGAGAGAGTGAGTTAGATATTGTGTGTGTGTGTGTGTGTATATAAAGAGAGTGAGAGAGAGAGTTGATATTTAAGAAGAGAGAGAGAGTGAGATATTTGAGAGGGAGAGAGAGAGTAGTCGGCTAAGGGGGGGGATGTCCTGCTGTGAGGTGGAGGTGAGGGGGTGAGGTGGTGAGTTTGAATAAGAGGAGAGAGAGAGAGAGTGTGTATATATATATATATATATATATATATATATATATATATATATATATATATATATATATATGTATATATATAAGAGAGATATTAAATGAGATATTTGTAGAGTAGAGAGAGAAAAATAGATATTTTAAAAATAGGAAAAATAGAAAAATTATGCGGGGTATTTGGGCAGTCATGAGAGTATAACATGGGGCTTGGGTTCGGGTTCGGTCGAGCCGGGTCGGATCAAAATCGAACCGGGTGCAATAATTGGATTAAATACGTATTTAAAATTACGGGTAAATAAATAATATGCGGGGACTCCAGTAAATGGGACACAAGCGTCATGTGGGTAGTAGGCTTCATGTGGGCCACGTCCATACTTCGGATTGATAGGTTGGATCGATGTCGGGTCCCAAAATTAAATTGGAAAATAAATCAGATTTTACGGTAGAAAATAAATCGACCTAAATTGACCTGAAAATTGTGCGGAGAAAATGAAGCACAAAATGGAGTGTCTGAGTGGGACACGAAGGTCATGGGTGGAGAGCGTCTCGAGTAGATCATTCATGAAAAATTGGTTCTGGGAAAACGACTGGTCTGGTGCTCCTAAATTAAAAGCCACGGCAACGTGTAAACGACGATCAAAAATAAAAGTGGGAATAATTATTGAATGATTAATTAGTCTAAGTTGACCCGAAGTTACGCGATACAAAAAGAGCACAAGGAAACTAGTTCAAGTGGGACACGATATATCAACAGGAAGATAATCTTGCCTACTTCAAAACCCATGAAGAGAGTTTACAGAGATTGGTATCCCTGACGCTCCAGAAGTCAAAGTCATGGAAAGGTACATTAATGATCTAAACAATTAAATAATAATATATTTATCGAAAATAATTCATTCAGAAAAATAAAAATAAACCCTGAAATTCAGGGGGCTTACATCCTACCCACCTTACAAAAATTTCGTCCTCGAAATTAAAAATCATCCAACCGGTCAAACAATAATATGTAGCTGCTCTGGCTACAATACTCAATCTGCTATCCTTGTAATCATCTCTTTTGTTTTTCCTACAATCTTTTTGGTTCCGGTTCAACTAAGTCCTTCTATCATAAACTTTGTCATACATCCTTTAGAATCTTCCATACTAACATGAAATATTTATGTATACCCTAAACTATAGGTCATTCTCCGGGTATGCCTATAAGCCTATAATGCTTAATCATCAATCATATTTCCAACCTTAATTGTAAATACTGGATTTCCTTATCGTATCCTAAGTATCCATATTCTATCAATCCACAGTTCCTTAGCATCATTTGTCGTCAATCATTTCCTACAGCTTCTCCTTGAAATCATACTTTCAATTCTTATTCTTGGCGTAGAGCCTCTTTTTTTTTTACTCAACAAGTCCTCCGAATATAAATCCTCGATTTCAAAACTCCCGATTTATTAATTACCAATGTACATATGCCTTTGTCTTGTTCCATGTCTTTTTAACTGATATTTTTCCGATCTCGTACGCAATACGATAACTCATTCTAACTTATTCTATATCAATCCACATATCGATCTACCCTCTAATCACATGTAATTAGCTATAGATAACCAACCAAAATTCTACAAACGCTAAATCCTCAAACTGCTAAGCACAAGATTCTAATCCTCAATCCATTAGTCACAACAATATAATATCTTATAATTCTATCTTAGATACCCTATCATCAAGTCATACTATCAATACAATCGTTCTTAATGGTTTCCAAGTCTACTATGGTCAGTCACCCATACTTGTCCTATAAGCTTAATCTAACCAATCCCTAGGAAAAGTACTTATCATAATCACACCATACATTTATAGTTATACTACAGGATCAGTCAACAAGGTTTGGCTATTTCGGTCATCTATCAAGTAGAAGGTAACAAGGTCTAAGACTGGGTCAAGCAATCCATAACAGTGTCCAAACAAGTTAAAGGGTCAAACAAGACAAAAAAGTTTATTGGAATATCTCCAAGAATGGTACAAAGACAACGAGATTTATAACGAGAAGAATTATCCAAGAGGTTAACGAAGAAAAGTTTAGTCAAGTCATAAGAAAGATGGAACACAAAAATAATTATGTCCAAAAGATAACATGAAAGCAATTATGTTGGAGAGTCCTAGAGAGCCTATAATCCTAGTTGCAGATGTAGATAGAATGGAGTTAATCAAGACGGGGAAGAATGATGATAAGGATTTATTCTTGCTCATTCGGTCATAACAAAGTGAACCAAGTTGAGATATGATCAGATAACCATACACGTCTTCCTGAAATCATGTTGCCAGAATTCTCGCCACACCAGTAAGCTTAGATGCAATAAACGGTAGAGTCATAACTAAGGTATACACCCTATAATCATGTTATCTAGAATTCTCACCACGCCAACCGGTATGGCTGCGAGAAAATCTAAATTCTATGAATAGGATAGTATATCCAAAATTAGGCTCTACATTTTTGTCATACCAGCTAATATGGCTGCGATAAATTCTAAACTCCATAACTAAAACAGACGTTTACCTTATCAGAATATATCACAATTCAATCCACAAAATTTATCACGATGCAAGATCAAAGTTAACAACAAAATCAGAAATTAAATTCAACAACGAATTTAAAGAAGAGCAAATGGAAATAAGTGGAAACTGATTTCTAGATAAGATTAGAGTGAGATTAGAGTGAGATCCTCAGGGGTCATCCCAAGGGTACAAACTTGGTCTAAATTGTAACATAGTGAATTTCAAACAAGATACTAAATACAGTAAACGGTCCTATGCTGTGATGAGTTCTCATATGTTACAGTCCTAGAAATCCTCTAGGTGTTCTAAATGTCATCCTAGTGTTATCAAGTTATCCTAGATCCTAATTGCAGGCATGCTTGGTACAATAACGTAACCAAACAACTTAAGTCTGGACCTGCATGGGCCGCCAAAAAAACATGTCACGACCCGTTACCCAAATTGTTGGGCCGGGCCGAGCCATGTCCAGCCTACGCTTGTTAAAGCGTAGTAAGCTGTTCTAAGAATAGACAATAAAGGATCTAAGCTACTAACAGTTCTAAAATCACATTTAAATATTCATCACAACAAAACATCTATAAGCGAAGGTAAACAAACACAGATTTAATAATACACTTCCAAGTATCTAACTGGAGACAAAGTCCAGTATCCAAATATAAGTACAGACCAAAGTCTAAGTCTCAAAACACATGAAAGATAACTAAGCAAGGTTCCCCGCTGGGGCCTCTTCTAGAGCTAAGGCCAGGTCCATGGTAATTAGGGCATGTATCCTCAGGACTATCATCTGTAATATTTTCAACAGGTCCAATCAGGACATGAACGAGTACAACCCATCTAGAAAACCCAAGTAAATGACAGAGAACTCTAAAGCAGTTATAGACAGTTTTATTGATGAACATGGTAGTTTATATTCAGGTGATGGTATAGAGAAACAGTTAAGATACAAGAAAAGAAAGGTAACTAAACAAGAGAAGAATCATGGCAATGATGGCGATAATAAAAGCTAACTGAACTAGAATAACATGTATGAGTCCAGACAGTACAATATAAGTCTAATGTAATCCCAGTGTGAGACCAGTCCATATAATCCGATACCAGATGATTTTTGGTACAAGATGAGTCCAACAGTGATCAATGAATCCAGGGTGAGTCCAACTATGATCTAATAGTGTGTTTTAAAATACCGAGGTCGACATGTAAACGGCTGTAGGTATTAGGCACATCTCTCACTGATCAGGCAAAAGATGGCTATGCTTCCGGTAGATTTTTGTGGGAGATTCCGGATTTGGGGTATGTCTACATGTCTTACTCAATATTTTCCCGTCCAGCAAGTAAATCCAAAATCGACAAAAGAATCGAGATGAGTCTGGCCAATACATGATGATTCCAGAAATGATTCCAGAATGATTCCAATGACTCCAGTAATAGAGGCCAGCAAGTAAGGTATGTGTCGATACATAAATCCAGAAATATCCATAAGTGTTGATACAGAGAATCACATAGAACTAACTAGAACTGAAATACAGTAATTGACAAATAAATGAGAGAACTATCAGATAATGTACTCGCTTGATACTCTGAAAAGAGTAGTATAATATCAGATGTCTGTACCAGGGTCACAATGTCCTAAAATAGAGTAATACAGTTATGACATGTCCAAAATGAAAGCAAACGAAAGAACTAATACAATCTATATGATTTCTAAGCCAATCTAGGTCAAAGTCAACTCTAATCAAACATTTTAGTCAAACTAGTCAAGTGGAGACCTAGCATAAAAAGTCTAATGTGGAGTGACACTACAATACTACAATAACTCAAAACAACACAAAACATTGCAAGTCGTAATTATTCAATAAATAAATCAAACTGTACACTAAGTTCCAATAATTTTTGAGATAGACAAAAAGATCAATATTATATAAAATAAAGTACCAAAATGATCCTTGTTAATTATAGAAATTTATAATAATTTTTCTGGAATTTATAAACCCTCATAAATATTTATTAAAAATCAGCAAAAACATGTATCCTGAAAATGAGTTCTGTTTTCCTATTTTTATAAAATACCAAAAGTACTTATTAAATGCTAGAAAAATTATAGTAAATTATCTAAATTAACATAGTATTTAAATACAATTTTTCCCAGATTTTTACAGTAATAAAAATATATATAAAAATTCAAAACCAGAAAGTAACAATATCTGGAAAAATAATTAATTATAAATTAAGGATAATACATAATCAAAATCTACAGATGTTGTCGGATGATAAAATAAATATCACCAACGTATCCAGAACGGTCAAATCAGCTAGGATAGCCTACCCATGAGTCCAATTTAGACACAGGGGCAAAACGATAATTTTGGGCCAAAATGATGTCCGCCGTTGGACACACTTTGCACCGAAAAACGTGCCAGGGCCCACGTTCTCCAAATCAAACAAATTTTATATGAAAACATGCCAGAACGACGCCACGAGTCTACTGGTGGTGTCATAAATTGAATCCGGAGTCCCGGGTTCAAAATAGAATTTAACAAGTATAATTTAAATAATTCGGACGGCCAACTTTGACGTCGAATTCGACCAACCAAACGTGCTTATAATGAAACGAAACCTAAAGGAGACAGGAAGATGGTTATACCAGCTGCGCATAGGAACTGGTAGTGCGCCAACCGGAGCTGCGACAGCAAAGTTACAAGCTGGCGAAGTTGGCTCCACAAAACTGTCCAAAAATAGTTCAATTTAAAACGTCAACTTGGTGGCCAGTTTTGAGGTATCAAACGACAAAATTAACGGACGAAAATTGACAGGAGCAAATATGGATATACCGAGATTGAGACGGAGCAAAGAAATCGCCGATCCAAGGGTCGGATCTCCCAAAAAATGTGCACAAAGTTGCTGTCCCGAAACACAATTTCTGAATCTTTCCCGCGCGCATCGACGGGATTCCGTGCAAAACGCACGAATCGCCTACGTGGCTCGTCGGGGAGGGTGGCGGTGGCCAGGGGGAGGTCGCTTAGGGCTCGCGCACTGGTGGGGGGTCGCGGTGGCGGTGTGCGACGGCGGCGGTGATCGCCGGCGCGCGTGGCCGTGCGCGCGCGCGTGCGGCCACTGCTGCACGCTGCTGCTGCTGTTGGTTGCAGCTGCTGCTGCAGCTTGGTGCGGTGGCGTACGGCAGTGCGTCGCCGAAGCACGGCGGGGGGGGGGCTGTGCGGTGGTGGCGGCGGTTCGGGTGATGACGTTAGATGTGGTGGTGGTGATGGGAAGATGATGGTGAGGGTGATGGGAAGATGATAATAATAGAGAAGGAGGAGGAGGAGAAGAGGGAGGTGGCTGTGGGTATTTGTGGTGGTGGTGGTGTGTTGCTCGGCCATGGGGGTGGAGGGGAGTTCGGCTGAGTGAGAGGATGGGGGAGGGTGCATGCATGTGTAAGGAGAGAGAGTGAGTTAGATATTGTGTGTGTGTGTGTATATAAAGAGAGTGAGAGAGAGAGTTGATATTTAAGAAGAGAGAGAGTGTGAGATATTTGAGAGGGGGAGAGAGAGTAGTCGGCTAAGGGGGGGATGTCCTGCTGTGAGGTGGAGGTGAGGGGGTGAGGTGGTGAGTTTGAATAAGGGGAGAGAGAGTGTATATATATATATATATATATATATATATATATATATATATATATATATATATATATATAAGAGATATTAAATGAGATATTTGTAGAGTAGAGAGAGAAAAATAGATATTTTAAAAATAAGAAAAATAGGAAAATTATGCGGGGTATTTGGGCAGTCATGAGAGTATAACATGGGGCTTGGGTTCGGGTTCGGTCGAGCCGGGT
This sequence comes from Iris pallida, assembly GCA_029216955.1. Taxonomy (NCBI): domain Eukaryota; kingdom Viridiplantae; phylum Streptophyta; class Magnoliopsida; order Asparagales; family Iridaceae; genus Iris; species Iris pallida. Next base: position 789,552 of record JANAVB010032820.1, read on the forward strand.
CGGGTCAAAATCGAACCGGGTGCAATAATTGGATTAAATACGTATTTAAAATCATGGGTAAATAAATAATATGCAGAAACTCCAGTAAATGGGACACAAGCGTCATGTGGGTAGTAGGCTCCATGTGGGCCACGTCCATACTTCGGGTTGACAGGTTAGATCGATGTCGGGTCCCGAAATTAAATTGGAATATAAATCAGATTTTACGGTAGAAAATAAATCGACCTAAATTGATCCGGAAATTGTGCGAAGAAAATGAAGCACAAAATGGAGTGTCTGAGCGGGACACGAAGGTCATGGGTGGAGAGCGTCTCGAGTAGATCATTCATGAGAAGTTGGTTCTGGGAAAACGACTGGTCTGGTGCTCCTAAATTAAAAGCCACGGCAACGTGTAAACGACGATCAAAAATAAAAGTGGAAATAATTATTGAATGATTAATTGGTCTAAGTTGACCCGAAGTTGCGCGATACAAAAAGAGCACAAGAAAACTAGTTCAAGTGGGACACGATATATCAACAGGAAGATAATCTTGCCTACTTCAAAACCCATGAAGAGAGTTTACAGAGATTAGTATCCCTGACGCTCCAGAAGTCAAAGTCATGGAAAGGTACATTAATGATCTAAACAATTAAATAATAATATATTTATCGAAAATAATTCATTCAGAAAAATAAAAATAAACCCTGAAATTCATGAGGCTTACACATTCGTAGCTCCTGTCACCTTTCTCTTATCACAGATACTCCAACTGTTATTCATGAGGATAATGCAACATGTATTGCACAAATCCAAGGTGGATTCATTAAAGGATACAGGACCAAGCACATCTCACCGAAGTTTTTCTATACTCATGAGCTTCAGAAGAACTTTGATATTGACGTCAAGTGATAATCTTGCATACTTGTTCACCAAATCGTTGCCAAAGTCAACTTTTCAGAAACTAGTTCGTGGAATTGGAATGCGACATCTTCATCAGCTGACTGTTCAGGATTGACATCGTCAGGGGGAGTGATCATTTTTAGGAGGAGAAACATTTTGTAAGGACTATAACGCGTTGTACTCTTTTTTCTTAGTCATGGATGTTTTTTCCATTGAGTTTTTCCTGACAATGTTTTAATGAGACAACATTAGGCGTGTCCAATGTAGTGCCCCGTCCCGCTCAGTCAATCGGAGGAATAGGAACGCCGACGGCGTTCGGACTTAGCCTTGCAACGGCTACTCGAAGACATCGCTCGGTCGAGACGACCGCTCGCTCAGGTGGGGTAGTTTCGGTGAACTTGCCTCATCTTTGCCTTCACATAATAATACGCGCACAGTAGGCTTAATAATAAAAGAGATGAATCCACATAGCTAAAGGGAATAACCCCGACGGGTCGAAATGAGTTAGTACATAGAAAAAGGTCCAACGGTCGGCTTAGAGTTGGTGCATGGCGTGCTTTGAAAATGACACTCGGTCCTTCGTCCCGTGGCTTGGGAGAAGGAATGTTGGTCTTCGGTACAAAAGCTAAGAGTTAGCCTAAGTCATAGGCGTCGCCCACATAAACGCTTGATAAAGCGTGCACGGTTCCATTGCGCAAGGCTTAGCATAGCCTTTGCTCGTCCCTCGGGTTAAGTCGTAGGCATGAGTGAGTTAGGCAAAGTTATGCCGGTCGACCTAAGTCATTCCAAGTGTTGTCCCGCTCATTTTGCGGTTGTCAAGTTAAATAGTCCCACGATCCCAAGGCCCGTCATAGGAGGTAGGGCTTGGGCGACAGCGTCGCATAGATCACGATTGGCTTAAGGCACGATGCACGGACTTAGTGTTTAAGGCAAGGATCACAATTGATTCAAAGTGAGTTTGAGAAAGGACTATCAAATAGGCATTCATGAGTTGAACCAAATGATAGGGTAACAAGGAAGGAAATGCTCGCGACCGTGGGTCATCGAGGGGTCTCAAGGAAAGGAATGCTCGCGACCGTGGGTCGTCGAGGGGTCTAAAGGATAGAAGTCTTGGTTTTGGTAGAGGAATGACTGTGTGAGACGTCAGTTTGTGTCGAGTCTTGCATGGTCATTTGACAACTTGTCGACAAGGACGATGAACCCTCGAGCGGTAACCCTGGGCCATGGGGCCGACTCGGCCTAGGAGGTAACAGGGTATAGTCGTGCGTAAGGTTTTGGCACAGATTAAGCGGGGACTTGCGACGGGGCTAGCTACTTGCGTCGAAAGGATCCCGATTAATAAAACTATACGTCAAGGTATGGCTTGTGATGCCAGTGGCCAAGTTCATATAGATGTCGGCAAATAGCGGCTATCCATATGTATGCCTTTGGATTGAGTTGAGTTGAAGGTGTGTACAGTTAGAACACAAAGTTTGGGCCTAAGATTGGGTTTCAACATAGGCATCGTGCTTCGGCACGAGATGTGGCATCAAGTCTTGAGTTGTCAGCATATAAGTTGCTTAAGTTGGTTGAGTTGTTTGAGTTTAAGTCGGGAAACCGCCGCAAGGCAAAGTTGGTTTAGTGACACTAACATTCACAAGTCTTGATTGGGTCAGTTGGTGGTCAAAGTAGCAAGGGCCGCTAGGCGGCAAGGGCCACGAGGCGACGATATGGTTAAGTCTCACTGAGTTGCGAGGCACGGCCTCAGCAAGGGTTTGTAGCACGATCACACGGAAATGGAGCCTCATCGCGTAGTTGCGTCTCTGATTTTAAGCCGTAAGGCGAACACGACTCGATAGGTTAACGTTGTTGGCACGAGAAGGGTCTTGAGGCAAGGAGTGAGTTAACGTTGAATATTACAAGCACGGGATGGTCTAACGACACAAAGTAGGCAAGACGTCGGTCATAAAATTGATCCTAAGATAAGACCAGAAAGACAATTGATAAGAGGGGACTATGTTGCACAAAGTAAAAATAACGTGCGGGTTTTGTATGGGTGGGCGAGAAGCTTATTCCACCAGTACAGTTGAGTACTGACACCCACATAGTTTACATGTACAGGCACAGGTAGAAGCTCGTGGCGCGGAGCTCGCTTGGATACGTCGAGGCATGGAGTTCCTTGGCGATTCGAAGCGTACGGCCGCATGGATTAAAGACTTATACGGGACATAATGTATGGACATCGCCTTCCGAAGCTTCCGCTGGATCAGAGACTTGTATTGAGAGATGAGAGAGAGCATAGTGACTTGTAATGTGAGATGAGTGAGCTTGAGTGAGCTCGAGAGACTTGTAATCTTGGCCTTGAGCCCTATTGTAATCTATGTTTCAATATCAATAAAGAGCTTCTTTTGTATGACTTGTGTTTGTTCTAAATTTCTACTGCTATGATTCAATGTCTCTGTATGGGACTTCTGTGCGACGACCCCGTCGCAGCCGCTGAAATCGGCCGTTATGGAACCCGTCTGGCACGAGCGCAATCTAGGCTCGTGCGGCATCACGCCTTAGCGAGGACGATCGCTCCTATGGGAGCGGGACGTGACATAATGGTATCAGAGCACGGCTTTACGTACTTGGACTATCGATTGAATTCTTTAACTCGTTGTTTCCGCAAACTCTGTTGCTTCCGCAAGTTGATATCGTTGGTGCGCTCTCTCTCAATTGTCCCACGGGATGTCCATACAATAAGTCTATCTATTTTGCAAAATATAGGAGAACAGTTTTTGATAAAACAAAAAGGATGGTTTGCGTAAGCACGGTTGGCTAAGTCGGGCTGGGCATATACACCAAAGTTGCGTCGACCTTAGAAAAGTCGAGTGCGGGAATTGAAATGTTCGAGCTAGAATGAGTTGAACTCGATTGAGTGAAATTATCGTAGGATGGCTTTGCTGAACGACTCGGACCCCGTGCGACGAGATGTTGGGATGTGCGTAGGAAATCGATGCTCGATGTTTAGAAATCGGAGTGATGCAAGCTTGGATAGAAAATTTTGTACTATCAACTTGGTTTGACCTTAGGATGGGGTCAGTGTTGATATCATTGTTTGGAAACTATGATTCCAATACTGACGGAAAGACATAGCCTAGCGATTAGGCAAGACGTCCATGTTGCAAGAGTTAGTATCGATGCGAGTGATCTTGAGGATTGATTGGTTGGGATATTAGTATTGATGAATGGAATGATTTGGGAATATGAAAATACCACTCATGAGCCTCGGCCGACATGTATGTATACCAAGGACGCTTGAATGCATGCACGATCCGACTCGAGGGGTAATGGCAGAATTCGCTATCACGAAGCTTGGCTGAAATGCATGTATTTTGGGGACGCCTAAAATATGTGCACGATCCATACTAAGCGATACGTGAATTCAAGTGAGATTTGAGGAACGGGAAGGTGTCGAGGATTTTTCAGATTGTAAGTTTTGAAGAAAAGATTGAGGGTAGCACGAGCGTAGCTCGGATTTGGGAAACGCATAGGCGTAGTGTGTGTGAGAGTTCTTGAATGTTGAGTGAAGTGATAAGTCGATAAGTATACTCAGTTAGTTTCGAGGACGAAACTTTTTCTGAGTGGTGTATGATGTAGTGCCCCGTCCCGCTCAGTCAATCGGAGGAATAGGAACGCCGACGGCGTTCGGACTTAGCCTTGCAACGGCTACTCGGAGACATCGCTCGGTCGAGGCAACCGCTCGCTCAGGTGGGATAGTTTCGGTGAACTTGTCTCATCTTTGCCTTCACATAATAATACGCATGTTTTCAACTTGCACAGTAGGCTTAATAATAAAAGAGATGAATCCACATAGCTAAAAGGAATAATCCCGACGGGTCGAAATGAGTTAGAACATAGAAAAAGGTCCAACGGTCGGCTTAGAGTTGGTGCACGGCGTGCTTTGAAAATGACACTCGGTCCTTCGTCCCGTGGCTTGGGAGAAGGAATGTTGGTCTTCGGTACAAAAGCTAAGAGTTAGCCTAAGTCATAGGCGTCGCCCACATAAACGCTTGATAAAGCGTTCACGGTTCCATTGCGCAAGGCTTAGCATAGCCTTTGCTCGTCCCTCGGGTTAAGTCGTAGGCTTGAGTGAGTTAGGCAAAGTTATGCCGGTCGACCTAAGTCATTCCAAGTGTTGTCCCGCTCATTTTGCGGTTGTCAAGTTAAATAGTCCCACGATCCCAAGGCCCGTCATAGGAGGTAGGGCTTGGGCGACAGCGTCGCATAGAGCACGATTGGCTTAAGGCACGATGTACGGACTTAGTGTCTAAGGCAAGGATCACAATTGATTCAAAGTGAGTTTGAGAAAGGACTATCAAATAGGCATTCATGAGTTGAACCAAATGATAGGGTAACAAGGAAGGAAATGCTCGCGACCGTGGGTCGTCGAGGGGTCTCAAGGAAAGGAATGCTCGCGATCGTGGGTCGTCGAGGGGTCTCAAAGATAGAAGTCTTAGTTTTGGTAGAGGAATGACTGTGTGAGACGTCAGTTTGTGTCGAGTTTTGTATGGTCATTTGACAACTTGTCGACAAAGGCGATGAACCCTCGAGCGATAACCCTGGGCCATGGGGTCGACTCGGCCTAGGAGGGAACAGGGTATAGTCGTGCGTAAGGTTTTGGCACAGGTTAAGCGGGGACTTGCGACGGGGCTAGCTACTTGCGTCGAAAGGATCCCGATTAACAAAACTATACGTCAAGGTATGGCTTGTGATGCCAGTGGCCAAGTTCATATAGATGTCGGCAAATAGCGGCTATCCGCATGTATGCCTTTGGATTGAGTTGAGTTGAAGGTGTGTACAGTTAGAACACAAAGTTTGGGCCTAAGATTGGGTTTCAACATAGGCGTCGTGCTTCGGCACGAGATGTGGCGTCAAGTCTTGAGTTGTCAGCATATAAGTTGCTTAAGTTGGTTGAGTTGTTTGAGTTTAAGTCGGGAAACCGCTGCAAGGCAAAGTTGGTTGAGTGACACTAACATTCACAAGTCTTGATTGGGTCAGTTGGTGGTCAAAGTAGCAAGGGCCGCTAGGCGGCAAGGGCCACGAGGCGACGATATGGTTAAGTCTCACTGAGTTGCGAGGCACGGCCTCAGCAAGGGTTTGTAGCACGGTCACACGGAAATGGAGCCTCATCGCGTAGTTGCGTCTCTGATTTTAAGCCGTAAGGCGAACACGACTCGATAGGTTAACGTTGTTGGCACGAGAAGGGTCTTGAGGCAAGGAGTGAGTTAACGTTGAATATTGCAAGCACAGAATGGTCTAACGACACAAAGTAGGCAAGGCGTCGGTCATAAAATTAATCCTAAGGCAAGACTAGAAAGATAATTGATAAGAGGGGATTATGTTGCACAAAGTAAAAATAACGTGCGGGTTTTGTATGGGTGGGCGAGATGCTCATTCCACCAGTACAGTTGAGTACTGACACCCACATAGTTTACATGTGCAGGCACAGGTAGAAGCTCGTGGCGCGGAGCTCGCTTGGATGCGTCGAGGCATGGAGTTCCTTGGCGATTCGAAGCGTGCGGCCGCATGGATTAAAGACTTATACGGGACATAATGTATGGACATCGCCTTCCGAAGCTTCCGCTGGATCAGAGACTTGTATTAAGAGATGAGAGAGAGCAGAGTGACTTATAATGTGAGATGAGTGAGCTTGAGTGAGCTCGAGAGACTTGTAATCTTGGCCTTGCGCCCTATTGTAATCTATGTTTCAATATCAATAAAGAGCTTCTTTTGCATGACTTGTGTTTGTTCTAAATTTCCGCTGCTATGATTCAATGTCTCTGCATGGGACTTCTGTGCGACGACCACGTCGCAGCCGCTGAAATCGGCCGTTATGGAACCCGCCTGGCACGAGCGCAATCTAGGCTCGTACGGCATTACGCCTTAGCGAGGACGATCGCTCCTATGGGAGCGGGGCGTGACATCCAACACCTATCTAAGTCATCCTAAAGATTGTACTCTTTTTCTTTCGTACAGGTTTTGTCCTAATGGATTTTCCTGGCAAAGTTTTAATGAGGCAATAGGCTTAGAGATGGTGGTCATCCAAAGGGGGAGTGTTATGACGTGGATTACTAAAGGGTTGGATTTTCACTTTGTATATTAGTCCCACATCGGTTACAGATTAGTATTACACCTCTATTGGTTTGTATAAATAAGATTTTTGTCTCCCACTATGAGATTACACCAATAAGAAATCTTTCTTTCATATTTTCTCTTCTTTCTTCCACGTTTATTCAAACATTAACGTTAATTTTTTACCATAAATTTTTTGACCTTTGTTACCAAAAGATTATTTAATGTTGCTGGATCATTTTTTTCTATTCTCTTTCAAATCCAACTCATTCTAAGTAGGGCTGCAAATGAGCCAAGCCGTTCACGAGCTGCTCGAAGCTCGGCTCGATAAAAGCTCGTTTGAGCTCGATTCGTTTAGTAAACAAGCTGAGCTCAAGCTTCATTTTCGAACTCGTTTAATTAACGAGCCAAGCTCAAGCTTAGAAGTACTCGGCTCGTTTGAGCTCGCGAGCTGGCTCGTTTATGAGCTTGCGAGCTTGCTCGTTTAGGAGCTTGTTTAGAAGCTTGTTTGTTAGGTGTTGATATATATATATATATATATATATATATATATATATATATATATATATATATATATATATATATATAATACACACAAGTATATATATATATATATATATATATATATATATATATATATATATATATATATATATATATATATATATACATATATATATATATATATATATATATATATATATATATATATAATTAAAAAAGTTTCTCAATATCATTTATTAAGGACACACATACTTGTGTGTATTATATATTTATATGTCCTTAATAATTGATATTGAGGAACTTTTTTAATTAAATATATATATAAAATATATATATATAATATATATATATATATATATATATATATATATATATATATATATATATATATATATATATATATATATATATATACACATACTTGTGTGTATTATATATTTATAAAATATATATATATATATATATATATATATATATATATATATATATATACTTGTGTGTATTATATATTTATATGTCCTTAATAATTGATATTGAGGAACTTTTTTAATTAAATTTTTATAAATAAATTGTTAATATTATAGGTACTAGAATTCAAACCTAACTAAATTGAAATCGAGCTCGTTAAGCTTGAAATCAAGCTTAACGAGCTTGATTTTGAGCTTATCAAGCTTGAATCAAGCTTACTTATCAAGCCAAGCTCGAGCTCAAACCAAGCCAAGCTCAAGCTTAATATAAACAAGCTCGAGCCAAGCTCAAGTCCTAAAATAAAAAATTTATCAAGCTTGAGCTCGAGCTTGAGCTCGATTAATTCTAGTCAAGCCAAGATCAAGCTTACAAAAGCTTGGCTCGGCTTAGCTCGTTTGCAGCCCTAATTCTAAGTTTATTTATTTATGATAAATTTGGGTGTTTCCATCTATTGTGCTAATTAGCCCAAAATTAATATTTGAGTTAATGGAAAGAATAATGTAGTCCAAACTAAGACCTCGTTTGGTTCGCGGAATGGAAGAAAAATGAAATCAAATCCTTGGCATTTTCTTTCCTTTAGAAAATTAAAATTTTCATTGATTTTCCTTTCCAATATTTGGAAATGCCAAAAAAATTGAAAAAAAAATGAATACTTTAATGTGAAAAAATAATTCCATTCTAGAATGGATAAAATCAATTTTTTTTCTTAATTTTTTTAATTAAAAATTACTTTTTTTTCTTAATTTTTTTAACAATATAAAAAAGTAATCACTTTTCTTCCGACTAGTTGATTCTGGGAAGTAGACGAGGCCTAAAGTCATAAATCTAGGCTTTTTCTAAGGGCACCACACCATTTACTTGGGGCTATCCCAAAATTTTTTGAAAAAAATTACAAGTTTGCCATCAAAATTTTTACTTGGGGCACCACACCAATCAGTCCTAGGACTGACAGCAGGTTGGCAGTCCTATGTGACAGTCCTAACATATGTTAGGACTGCCAGCGGGTTGACAGTCCTAACATATGTTAGGACTGCCAACTTAGTGGCAGTCCTAGGACTGCCAGCAAGTTGGCAGTCCTAACATATGTTTGGACTGTCAACTTGTTGGCAGTCCTTGGAGATGCTGTCGATCCTTCCTCCACTTTCGACGACGACTTCCCCGAGTTCGACCTCCACCACCACCACCACTTCCCCCCCCCCCCCCCCCCCCCCCCCCCTTTCCACGACCTCCCCCTCGCTTCCGATCTCGATCTCGACCTAGACCTGGAGCTCGACTTCTCCGTCGACGACCTCCTCCTCCCTTCCTCCTCCCCTTCCGATGACGAAGCGGATCCTCCGCAGCATCCCGATCCGCACCCTCCCTCGCCCGAATCCGCCAATTCCGCTGTGATCAACCACAGCATGGCGGAGGCCAAGGACCACGGGAGGACGACTCTCAAGAGGAAGGCGGAGGAGGAGGAAGGAGGCGGCGGCTGGAGGCGGAGGAGGAGGAAGGAGGCGGCGGCTGGAGGAAGGAGGAGGAAAGAGGAGGAAAAAATCCTAAGTTTGGGATAGCCCCAAACAATTTTCGGGACGTCCCCAGTAAAAGTTTCTCAAACTTGGGCTGTCCCCTAGTAAAATGACGCCCCCAGTAAATTATGCGGTGCCCTTAGAAAAAGCCTAAATCTACATATCAGTTGACATATCCTAGAATTACCTTTTTATAGGATTCTTCACGTAAGTCTGGAGACCCAAACACGACCTTGACCCCACCTGTCAGTCTCACTGTCCTATCTGACTCTTAAAATCCCCCTTACATGTTTGACTTTTGTTGGGGCCGCTTTGACAATTTTGGTTTACTCCGTTATAACGTCGGGAGCCCAGGCGGCTTTTCTTTAACGTAACGTTGCCGGCGAGCCGTTAAGAAACAGGAAGAACCCAGGAATCTTCCTCTTCCTCTTCCTCCTCCTCCTCTCCAAAATCCCCAAATTTTTAGGTTTCCAAATTCTCCCATGTCTCGATATCTCCGCCGCTGATGAGTCCGATCCTCCCGTCGACGCTCCTCTTCCTCCTCATCCTCGCCGGGTTCTTCATCTCCGGCGTCCTCACCCCTCCGGCATCGACTCCGGCGGCGGCGGCGGAGGAGGACCCTCCGCTTCCTCTTCCGGCTGAGGGTTCCGGAGTCGGAAACGATGCGGGATCTAGGGTTTCTCCTCTTCCTCTTGCTCTCCCCGCTGGAGATTCCGGCACCGGAGACGACGACGAGACGAGGGATACTCCGCCTCCGGTGCCGGTGCCGGTTTCTTATTTCGGGAAAGGCCATGGATCCAGATCTCTACTTTGCTCCGATGCCGAGTGAGTGATTCTTCTTCCACAAACAGTGATTTTTTTTTAAAGATTTAGGAGCTCTTACTATATGGGATAGAAGAATGGGTTTGGTATCTGTGAATTTGTTAGAAAAAAAGGTGATTTTGAAGTAGACCTCGATTTGGTTGGTCCAAACTAGAAAAAAGAAGAGTTCTTTCAGCTCCTCAGAGTTTAACCAATTGTTTCTTCTCTCTCAAATAGTGATTCAGCTGTTCCTTTTCTAGGTTTCGAAGTTCTTTATATCTTGTCCCCAATTTGAAGTAAAACAATGGGTTTTATATCTATGAATTTGGTAAAAATCTCTCCTTGAGACAAGCACTCCGAAAATGGGTGCCGTGGGCAAGTCTCGTTGTGTCAGTCATGTATCGGATCGGGTACGGACATAATATAATCATTATTGTGTGTGTCCGTGTTGTATTTAGTTCAGTACAACAAAGTGAAGAAGTGTTGTATTCTGTATTGGTAAAAAAAGTTTGTTTTTAAGTAGACCTCCAGTTTATCTGGTCCAAACTACACGTAGGAAGAGTTCTTGAGATCGTCGCTAGTTTAAAATGAACTTAATGTGAAACAGAGAAATACGTAATTCCCATATTTTGCAATCTGGACCAAGGAATTCATTTTGATTTATTCAAGGGAGATGGACACTCTGGAAATCAGTGTCTTGTCATATCAGGTGTGTGTCGGACGCGTATCAGGCGCACCCAAACTACATTAGAACGCAACAAAATTAGTGTCATGTCAACAACACGGTGACCATATCATATCAGGTGAAGAAGTGTTGTATTCTGTATTGGTAAAAAAGTTTGTTTTTAAGTAGACCTCCATTTGGTCCAAACTACACATAGGAAGAGTTCTTGAGATCGTCGCTAGTTCAAAATGAACTTAATATGAAACAGAGAAATACGTAATTAATTCCCATATTTTGCAATGTGGACCAAGGAATTCATTTTGATTTTTTCAAGGGAGACGGACACTCTGGAAATCAGTGTCTTGTCATATCAGGTGTGTGTGGGACGCGTATCAGGCGCACCCAAACTACACTAGAATGCAACAAAATTAGTGTCATGTCGACAACACGGTGACCATATCATATCAGGTGAAGAAGTGTTGTATTCTGTATTGGTAAAAAAAAAAAGTTTGTTTAAGTAGACCTCCAATTTATTTGGTCCAAACTACACGTAGGAAGAGTTCTTGAGATCGTCGCTAGTTCAAAATGAACTTAACATGAAACAGAGAAATACGTAATTAATTCCCATATTTTGCAATGTGGACCAAGGAATTCATTTTGATTTATTCAAGGGAGACGAACACTCTGGAAATCAATGTTTGGTTTATGCTTTACTTTTGTTGATAAATGATTAGAGACTAAGTACTGTTCAGGAGAATGGTTACAACCCCGGTCCTTGTTTGGTTTACGGATTGTAATTCGGTTCCGGAATAGTTCCTAAGTCATCTTGTCGTTTGTCGTCCTATTCAGTACTCACATGCTGCTATACATGATCCCTATGTTGTACATGCTTATATGTTTCAGTTACCCTACATGCTTACATGTCATGTCGAATAAATGATTAGGGACTAAGTGTCTTGTCATATCAGGTGTGTGTTGTACGCGTATCAGGCGCACCCAAACTACACTAGAACGCAACAAATTAGTGTCATGTCGACAACTCGGTGACCATATCACATTTCACATTTGTGCCCATGCAACCGAGGGTTTATATGCTGTTTCTCTTTTGGTTTTGACAAAATGGCGTCAATTTTACTGTCTATCTCCGTTTTGAAGTAAAATCTGTCTTTTCTGAGGTTTGATTGGATATAAGCATTTTAGGTATTTGGATATTTGTAAGAGGAGAGCTTCATCCAGCTCTTTGTAGATTAGAATCCAAACTTTGAATTTGGTTTACTAGTAGACAGTTCTTTTGTTCACTTTCACTTTCACTTGAATAATGGGCCCTTATCTTATTAAGCATATACAAGCTTCCCTTGATCCATTTCGATTGCACCCAAACTATAGAATATAGAGTGGTTATGAGGGTTTAAGATTTATATCTATATTACTTAATGCACTCCGTAGGTTGAGTGCCCATTTTTATGGACCAATAGCTGGATTACAGAATGTTACAATTTTTAATAAAATATTCCTCAAACGTGGGTCGGACGAGATTCAGAATCGCTCTAAAACAATGTTGGAGTTGGACCAAAACTCCATGGTGTAATGAGGTTTGAGGGTTATATTATATATCTATAATTTTCTAATATACCCTCATTGGTCGGATGCCTATTTTTATGGATTGAGAGCTGGATTTGAATTTTAAGCAGAATAATCTTGAAATGTGTGCCAGGCGAAGCTATACAATTATCTAAAAAATCTGCTTAAAATGTTTGCCATATTCAATTTGGACCTGCCTTGCTCTGATTTCATGTCTGGTTCCTGACTGACGATAATTCATTGAAAGTTTCTTGTTCTGCAAAATATATGGAGCTAATAACTTTTTTTTTTATGATATAAGATTTTCTCAACATCATGTTTGGAAGAGAAGAGTGCTTCATGCAGTTTTTAGATGACATGCTTATCTTGGGGGGCATAGATGGAAGATTTAGTTTACTTTGAAATGTGATCAATTCTAAGTAGTCAGCAATGTATTTCTGTTGGTTTTATTACAAGGATCTGTGTTCTGCTGGACTTGATTTTTATGCATGCATCTGTTGTGAATCGCCTCAATCGATTCACAAAAGAAAGCAAATAAAAACAAAGAACAAGAGGAATAGAAACAGAATGATCTTTAATATAGGAAAAGAACAAAACTTCCAATTTTGATTGAACGGAACAAAGTAATAAAATCCTTCTTGATGACACTTGAGAGAGTTTTCTCAATCCAAGCATAAAAGTAACGACGGCTAGCCCTGACTATAAATAGAAAAGAAAAGCAAACCCTAGGAGGATTATTGTGGTGAAAGACCACAATACCCCTCCATGACTAAAATAACTGAAAGGCCTAAAAAGTGGGCCTAAATGGCTCCACGTCTCCTGCGACGTGTGTAGGTGATAATGGGTGGGCCCGCATCAATACCGCCCCCTTAAAGAGCCACCTTGTCCTCAAGGTGGAAATCTGGGAACTGCGTCTGTTGCTATAGCGGCCTCTTCCTCCGTCGGATCCTCCTACTCCTCCTCTTCCTCCGTGGTGGTCGTCATGGGGGTAGATCCCCTCTCTGGAAGTTGGCGGGATCCGCCGTTTCTCCAAAGAAATTGCTGCCTCCGGTGTTCCTCGTCCCTCCTGGCGGCTCCGTCCCTCCCGTCCGAGCCGAAACTCCAGCTAAGCCCCTTCCTGAACCCGTGAACCTGTCACCGTAGTTCGAGGTCATCGTCCGACCCCCATAGGGGGCCCCAAGCTCTAGGGCCTCTTCCGGGTGTGGCGCCGGTCCGCCGGGACCGAAATGGTCGGCGGCGTCCGGCCACAGCCGCTCGCCGGCGGCTCCCCTGGCGCCGGCCGGCCCTGGGTGGCGGTCGGGGGCCGGCCAGCGGCCGCCCGCAGCAGCCGCGGCCCCGCCTGGGCTCGCACGGCCTGCTGTGGCGCTCCCGCGGCCCTCGACTGCTGTTCGGCGGTGATCGCCGGCCGCCAGGACCCAGCCCGGAGGTGCGGCGGCGACGGCGGTTGCGGGCCAGCGGCCGTCGGCCGGTCCTTCCTCCTCCTCGTTCGCCTCCCCCTCCGCAGGAGCAAACCCTAGTTGATCGCCTAGGGTTTGGGTTGTTACCGCCTCCGCTTCGTCGCCGTTGATCTTCTTCGAGATGTTTTGTAAGAGCGTCATTATAGCCGTCGTCTCCTTCCGCATCTCCGTGCGGAGTTCCTGGTTCGTGGATGCTTGATCTTTAACGGAGGCCTCCATGGATTTCTTCAAGCTATCGATCTCGGCGGTGAAGTCCTCCCGAAGACCTCGGATCTTCTCGTCGATTGTGGTTCTCGTCCCGTCTGCCATGGCTCGTAGAGGGCTCTGATACCAATTGTTGTGAATCGCCTCAATCGATTCACAAAAGAAAGCAAATAAAAACAAAGAACAAGAGGAATAGAAACAGAATGATCTTTAATATAGGAAAAGAACAAAACTCCCAACTTTGATTGAACGGAACAAAGTAATAAAATCATTCTTGATGACACTTGAGAGAGTTTTCTCAATCCAAGCATAAAAGTAATGACGGCTAGCCCTGACTATAAATAGAAAAGAAAAACAAACCCTAGGAGGGTTATTGTGGTGAAAGACCACAATACCCCTCCATGACTAAAATAACTGAAAGGCCTAAAAAGTGGGCCTAAATGGCTCCACGTCTCCTGCGACGTGTGTAGGTGATAATGGGTGGGCCCGCATCAGCATCCTCATTCGGGTTTTGTGAAAAATGATTGAGGAGGTTACTCTTGTCTTCTCTTTTTGAGAAGGACTGGTTTGGCAGCCTCAAATTAACCTCATCTTCCTGTTTCCTTCTTCCTTTTCTTATTTTTCCTTGTGTGTGTGCAGGAAAAATCATAAGAGTTGGACATTCAACTTAGAACATCTTGTCCTGAATCACATCTGATAGATATTTGAAAGTCGACAAGGTTTTAGGGGAGCCTTAATGGACAGCAAAACTTTGAGAGTCCAACATTTGCATTATCTCCTCTTTTTTTCCTTCTTGTGTGTGGATGCGGGGGGTGGGGCGTGGGGGGTTGTGTCTGTGATTCTGTGGGCAGTGGATATAAAATAATAATACTATATCCTAAACTAATTTTGATACTTTTAATTATTTTTCAATGTATACTTATATTAGGACTGTCTTTCACTTTGGAGTGTGGATTTCTGAATATGTGAATTGGGATGTGGCTCTCTGTAAAGTTGTTTTCTATAGAACTTGGCATCTTCTGATTTGGTGACTTATATGTGTAGTGATAGATGAATGTACTGGCTTATAGATGACATGTCATTTTCTTAGTTTAGTTTCTTTGAATTCTTTCTTGGCCTTAGATCAGTGATCAGTTTGGACGGATACTTTTACCGTGTAAGCTTGAACTGTGGCAAGCAGGAAGTTTTATTTGCTAAACATTTTATTGCCCTAATTAATAGCTTCTTTAGGCAGGAACTTAGCGCCAACATGCTGCTGGAATCATAACTAGTAATTAATTCAGCTAAGCCCTTCTTGGGAGTGTTTCATAACCAATGGTAGATGGTAGGAGAGAAATATCAGACTGTAACAGCTAATTCTAGATCAACAACTTGTATGTTCGGCTTTGGTCGTTCATTGATAAAAGCAATTAATCTTTTTTTGGACTTCTTATCTCCAGATTACTGCCCTACGGTTAATGTCTCGGTGGAACTAAATGTATATCTTACACACTAAATGCTGTCCATTTCAAATAGTAATAGGAATATTCAGTTGCAGCCTCGGTATCCGTTTGCTTGCTTAGCATACTAGCAGTAGCCAAGTTGTATCAATAGTCAAATGTGACTTTTAGGATAGATCACATAGTTCTATTCTGCAATAGGATATTAGAATAATCAGTACTGATATTTGCTTATCCTATTGTGTCATGGTTAGAACTTAGAACAGATTCTGATTTTCGATCGCAACATGAATTTGGGTAGTTGGATCATAACTTACTTTTCTTAATAAGAGATGCATTACGTCTATTATTGAACATGTGTACATGTCGCATTGCCAGTATATATTATTTGTATTGTCACCAAGTGGATGTTTTGGTCTCTAACTTCTAAACTTGATTGCGAGTATATTTTTTCTTTGTATTGTGACTTAGCTCAGGGTGCCTTGTTTTTGTTTTATATTTATTTTTGTTTACGATGGTCACATGTTTAAGGAAATTTGACTAGGGCAAAACTATGAATTCATTCAGAAAATCCACATGTTCTCTATTGTTTTCCCAGTCTTCATATGCATTACTCTTTCAACTATCAGATTATGCTAAACACCAGTAGAATTCTAGATTGTGCCATAGAGGATTTTATAGGGCACACAGATCATCTTTGATGCAACCCTACTGACATAATTTTTGGATAAGCATACAAGCTATATACAAAGTGCATCAATCTGTTATCCTTTTTAACTTATTAAATTTGACATTGTATTCTTGGATGAATGGTATGTCTAATGATTCTGTTCAGTATGCTTGTTATTTCTTGGGATCACCATAACATTTCTCATTATCGAGTTTGGCACCCTCGAGGAAGTTAGCCACTGACTGCTGATTATTGTGCTATATCGCATCTCTCAGTTAACTTGATTTAGGATTCTAGGATGCAACATGGTGTTCATATTAATTGCATGGCTAAATTGCAGTCTATATGTCATTGGAAATTTGCTAACTTGAAGTTGTATGCAGTAACACACTAGTGCTAATTAAAAATATGACTGGTTTGAGTAGTACCTTCAATAATTATTTCTTTTCAGTTTCTTGCGATAATTTCATGATAGATTAAATGCTCTATGTAGGACACAAATCAGCTACTGTTTTTGTATGATCTGATCATGTATATATGATTACAATTACTAACTAGTAGCTCAGAATAATTATCAAAGAATTTCCTTGACAGCTGGTAGAATAACACACTTACTCAATTTCCTTTTTGAATCAGTACAAGCAATAGGGTTCTTTTAGCATTGCAAAATGGCACTATCTACTCAGTGGACAGCAGATCCATGGCGACACATTGGAAACTTGTGACAGGTTCCCCTTTATCATACTCAGAGCAAGCTCATTCTGATATTGATTATTATATATATATTGGTGATAATGGACAATTGAAGGAATACTGCAAAGATTTTGGTCATCGGGTATGCTTGGACATATATAATAAGAAGCAATTATTTCTCTGGTTACTGCCTTGCATTATATTTATTCTTCTATTGATAGTTCCTTTCTATGGCTTAGGAGCTTAATGCTACAATTGAGGAACTTGTTCACAAAGCACCACAGATAAAAGATTTCATGATTACTCTGGGCTCAAAAGTCACAACACTATACCTTATTGATGCCACTACTGGGGAGGTAATTCTTAGAAACAATTTCCCTGTTAAATCAACAGAAGTCGGGGTTCCCTTGGTTGAAGAGAAGTCAATATCATCCAATCCAGAGACTGGTAAAAGCTATATAGTCCTTGTAAGAACAGACTATAGTCTGAGTTCTAAAAATCTTTTAAGAAGTTATCCTCAGAGTTCCTCTACAGATCTTGATGGGCATTCATGGCGACTTATGATTTCTCATATCAGTGCTACAAATATCAAGAATGGGCTACCTCCTACTGTGGGTGATAACCTTCTATTGCCATCCCAGTGTCAAGTGGATATACCTGTCATTCTAAGCACTATTAAATCAGGATTATCTATTGAAGAAAACCGTTTGCCTCCTTCGTCCCCTTATGCACTAAATGGCGACCAAGAATTTCTCATGCTACCAAATTCATGCAAAACAGCTGATTGCTCACCAGATTCTAGTCCTAATTTGGGAGAGAGTATCACTGGCATTTCCTTACCTCCTTTTGAAATTAATCCGATTCCAGAACTGTCCGATGACAAATATTCATCTTTCAAGTCCCACAATACCGTATCTGAAGCGGCAAATGGATGTGTATCAGGCCATTGTGTTGGCGACAAAACCATGCATAACTTTCAGCCCCGACAACCAGAAACCATGAATTGGCCAAAGGACAATATTTCAGTTATATCAGAGAACATACATAAAGACGTAAGCAGTAACCCTATGGAAAATGATCATGCTACTAATAAGATTATTGAGATGCTTACTTGGTTGATGCATGGAGCGTGGTTTATGATACCACTTTTGCTCATTATTCTTATGATCACACTTTTGCTCATTAATCGTGTATGGTGGTATCTGAAGTCCAGGGTACTAGTCAAATCTGATGATCAACAGTTGAATAATTTGAAAGAGAGGCGACCTGTAGCAACTAAGAAGCGGAAGGGTCGAAAAGCTGGAAACATGAAAAATGGCTCAGTTGGTAGCAATTATGAGCAATTCACTACCCCTGAAAAGGAGAATGCTAATGGCCATGCACACATGTTCACAAATCTTTTCACATCTATTGATGCTGGTGATGGGCGTTGGGTTGGCAAACTTTTTGTGAAAAATTTGGAAATTGGTAGAGGGAGCAACGGAACTGTTGTCCTTGAAGGGGTTTATGATGGTCGTCCGGTTGCTGTAAAACGGCTTCTGCGTGCTCACCATGATGTGGCTTTGAAAGAGATTCAAAATCTCATCGCTTCTGATCAGCATCCAAATATTGTTAGATGGTACGGGGTAGAGCAAGATATAGATTTTGTTTATATCTCACTGGAACGCTGCTCTTGCAGTCTAAGTGATCTTATTCAGTTATGCTCAGGCACTTCACTGTATCCCGTAGTTTCTGGAGAGCAAAATTCAAGCTCTATAAATGAGCACAAGATTCCTTTGAATTGTGGTAAAGGTATTAAAAAGGAACTTGAGCTGTGGACAGAAAATGGTTTTCCTGCTTCCCAACTCTTAAAACTGATGAGGTTAGCCAAATGCACACTCTCTTATTCTTTCATCAATCTTGTATTTCAATGTTTAAATATATAATTTTACTGTTGCATGCTTTTGGTTCTACTTCGGAATGCAGTTTGGAAACGTGGTGCCTCATATGGCACATCTCGAGATGAGGATTCTGCATATCACATATATACACCCTTATATAAGATAATAAGCACAAAACTGGTGTGCTTATATACTCTTCCGACTATTTCTCTTTTCACCATATGCCCATACATCTCATATGTAGGTTTATTGCAGTATTTTGCATAAAGCTCTTCCAAGTAGTATTGGACATGTTAGCTGGTGTCGAGCGTTTCTGGTACAAGTAAACTGTACCTCCTAGGTCATGGTTCAGTTGCCATAGCTTCATCTAGGATATATAAGCCCTAAGCCCAGTACGCGGGCTAGATCTTTGGGCTACAACGTAACTCTAACAAATGAGTACCAACATGTTGAAAAGATATAATAAGAAATGAATATCTTCCTGGAAGTTGAAGGTTGTGCCGATTGAGGTTAAAATGAGAGAAAATCATCATAGATGGTTTGGATTATTTGGATATGTGCAAAATAGACAAGTAGTCTTTGGTTTTGTGCAACATAGACATATAGATGCAACGGTTAGGAGCGATAAGATGTTAGTTAAAGGAGGTGCTAGAACTAGTGATAGGCCTAAATGAACTTGGATTTAGGCTGTAAAGAAGGTTATGGTTTTCGTTACAGAGGACATGGCCCTCAACAGAGCTGAACGGAAAATTGATTTAAATAACTAACCCAAATTTTGGGGTTAAAGGCTTTGTTCTTATTGTTCTCTCTTGGAAAAGTGTAGGCCTGGTTTTTCCATCATGGGGCCCATTACAAAATTCCTGGCAACATTCAGTCTATGGGAACACATGCTAATGGTTCTTGCATTCCATCTGGTTTTTTAGGATTTTTTTTTTTTCCGCCAGACGTAAAGGACATTCTATGCATGCAAATTGCTGATTTCATTATCTTTACTCGTCTGTTAAGTCAATATTGGTTGGCAACCATTTATTATATGTCTGGATAGGCGGGAAGCTGGAGAACGGTCAATTACGATAAAATTCCTTTGAAATTTAAGTAGTAGTATTCACGAGATCAGTGAGATTCCCCCTACTGAAGTTTATATCAGTGATAATGTGAATGTATTTGTTTTTGAAAATAGATGTCAAGGAAAGTGTGCTATGAATGAACGGATCAAATTGCATCATGTCACCTCTTTTGGCAGGACGCGGCTGAATGTTTCTCTTTGGCCTTCTAGTTTTTAGTATGTATAAACTATGTATGCACTTCTCTCATGTCTTCCATTGTCTATGATGCAGAGATATGGTATCTGGTCTCTCACATTTGCATGAATTGGGAATTATACATCGGGATTTGAAGCCCCATAATGTCTTAATAAGCAATGATAGGTGTCCAAATGCAAAAATTTCAGATATGGGTATCAGCAAGCGCCTTCTTGAGGACATGTCTACCTTAACCCAGCATGCTACTGGTGAGCATACCAGATAAATTAGGCTTCGTCTTTGTCACTTGAAAACACTCATTGTTTCATGAAGATATCACTACTTAATAATTAAGCTCTTACTGTTAATGGTATTTAGGAAGCGGAAGCTCTGGATGGCAAGCACCAGAGCAACTTCTTCATGGCAGGCAATCCCGTGCAGTGGACTTATTCAGTTTAGGATGCATTCTTTTCTTTTGTATTACAAAAGGCAAGCATCCATTTGGCAATCATTTTGAACGAGACTCGAACATCGTCAACAACCGCGTGGACCTTTTCTTGGTGGATCATATACCAGAAGCTGTACATCTCCTTTCTCAATTATTGGACCCTGATCCAAAGATGAGGCAAGCATGGTTTTTACATATTTGGCTTGTAATGTCATGAATCAATGTTGTTAAACTCGCGCGATAGATCGTGGGATCGTACGATCCTACGCGTTTTATACGGAGCTTCGAGGCAGATTGGTGGCCGGCGCGGTCATCGGCCGGCGCGGCGAGGAAACGCGTGTGATCTTACGATCCGTGTTACGATCCCACGAGTTTGTGACTTATGATTCATGTATGACATTTTTATATTAAGGTTATTTTGGTTTTTAAGGTTACTTTTTCTTATTTATGTTATATAAATAATATATAATATATATTAAATATAATTTTGTCTTTCTGGTGGGATCTTACGATCCGTGTTACGATCCCACTAGTTACGATCGTTCACCCTTCGAACGATCCTTGGTAGTATCTCGAGTTTGACAACCTTGGTCATGATCGCCTCTGCATTTCTTTCTTGCCACAATAGTCCTAAATGTTTTAAATTTTGCATCAGGCCAAATGCAGTAGAAGTATTGCGTCATCCTCTCTTCTGGAGCTCTGAGACGAGACTATCGTTTCTTAGAGATGTCAGTGACAGGGTTGAATTAGAGGATAGAGAAAGTGAATCTGAACTCCTGAAGGCATTAGAAAGTGTCGCACCAGAGGCATTTGGTGGAAAATGGGGTGAAAAGTTGGACACTGCCTTCATTGGAGACATAGGCCGTTACAGAAAGTATAAATTTGACTGCATGCGTGATCTCCTACGTGTGATAAGGAACAAGCTAAATCATTTCAGAGAACTCTCAGAAGAAATCCAGGTTTGACTTTGGATTTTTTTTCCCTTCCACTGTAGCTAATTTATAATGCCATATATCAGTCATAAATTCTGCAATTCTTCAATACGCAAAGCTTTGTATCTGGTTTCCTTCCTTTTGGCCGACTAGATTCTTTGCAGTGTGCTAATGACTAAATAAGAAAGCAGTCGGTCACACAATTTAAAAGGAATGGAATGTAGATACATTTATACTTATTTTATTTAATAACCAATCTATTACTGAAAGCTCCTTTGAGATCATCAAATTTGATTAGAACTAGAACAAGCGGATTAGTGCATTTGATTAGCCAGACTCTGTCGCAGACATTCTTAAGTATGCTCTGCCTTTTCTTACTTTTGTTTTACTTCTAAGCTCTGTGCAAACCTGACAGGAACTACTTGGACCACTCCCGGAAGGATTTGATATGTACTTCTCGAGTAGATTTCCGAAGCTCCTGATTGAAGTTTACAAAGTAATATGCAGATACTGCAGGGGCGAGGACAGCTTCATAAAATACTTCAGCAGCAACCTGTTGTGATCGACTGCGTACATACCTTAATTTATGCTCTGATGTAAAATCCGGTTTTGGAGAAGAGATGCAGCTTCTGCCAGTTTGTTGGTAGTCGGTGTATATATGTAATTTATCCGTTTCACTGCTGGCCCCTGAAGTTCCTACCGATATACCTGTCTTTAACTTTGTAACAACTAACAAGCAATAATATGTACACACCAATGTATTACTGACTTGCACTCGTCAGAATTTTCTTCTTAGGAGCAAGCCTCCTGTTGTATTTTGTTGCAACTGAGTTTTCGCGCCTGGATTAATCGGATACTTATCTTGTACAAAGACAAGGAGGGATTATGATTTCCGCTCCTAATTATTCTCGAATGTCTTTAAAATTATAGTCGTTGCATCGTATCCTTTATCTACCCGTTCAGATTAGATCACTAAAATCATAAGAAAAAAAATGAAAAGAACAAAAAGAATTGCCATTAAAATCTGAGGTACCCATGAATATGGTTGTTAACCGGCAATCAAGATTCGATATTGGACTCAACCTAGTTCTGCACAGGGCTGATATCAGGTTGGTCCAGTGTATAGAGTAAACCTTTTGGACCTGAACCCTACTCGATGTATGTTTTGACTCGGGTCTGGACCGGATCTATATAAAAGTATGTATACCCAGCCATTTACCAAAAATTAACATTGATCTGTTCACTATAATCTATCGAAAACTTTACAATTTAAAAAAAAAAAAAAAAAAAAAAACCTCGTGTATTATATTTTCTTGTGAAAATTGGGTTGGAAATAGATCGGATACAATTTATATGGAGCTCTATCGAACTTGTTTGTTCATTCGTTCCAGTTTTGATGATCGGATCATACTCACTCAAAGCTTGATTATGGTTCAGAAAAAAAGTTGTTTTGGATCCGAGTTTTAGTTCCAAATGCCAGCCCCAAGTTTTATGTGATCCGGACATGTCTTGAACCTAATCCTGACTTGTCATGACGATAGGGTCTGGTTTCTATGTAGAGGATCTGGGCTCGACACAGCTTATACGAGTAGAAATCTGGTCGAAAATTTTGACATGCAAGAGTTAGATACATGTATAGGTATCACTACCCAGTTAGGCTTCGTTTGGTTCACGGAATCATTGGGTTGGAAAAGAAAAGTAATTACTTTCCTATGTTTGGGTACCAAAGGAATTGAGCAGGAAAGTAAAGTAATTCTCAATGGAATAAAAATTAGAAAGTGATTCCATTCATCCAAGTAAAGAACAAAATTCATGTTAGGAAAGGTTGGACTTGATACAACTTAAACTTGGTCTATGAATGTTGCTACTTTTCAAAAAAGTACAATAAAAGTAGTATTTGACAACACGTGGAAGGGTGGTTGTCAAAAGCTATCTAAAAAAAAAAGAACAAAATTTTCAAATAACTTTTTGATAAGCTATTGTTACCGAACGATTTTATTCCGTTTTCCTAAAAAAAAAAGTTTTAATAAAACTGGGTTGGGCTTATTTATCAGAGGCTGTTTATGCCTTCTTCTTCTTCTTCATCTTCTTGGGAAGTAGTACAAAGTTGTTTATGTAGGAACGAATTATAAAGCGCAATACTCTAGAGGGGGGGGGGGGGGGGGGGGGGGGGGGGGGGGGGGGAATAGAGTAGGCAGCGGAAATTAGCTAATTAAAAAATGTTAGCAGCAAAATCACATAATATATGTATCACATATATGTACATGAAAAGTAGAAAGTAGAGAGAAAACGCAAACACAAGGATGTATACTGGTTTTCCTCTTGTGAGGACTAGTCCAGTCGGAAGAACTCTAGCTTCCAGTTGAATCCACTATAAAAATTAGTGATGTTATTATGTTAAACTTAATTGATTAGCCATATTCAAAAACATGATAGTGATTACATAAATATTAGTGATGTTATTATGTTAAACTTAATTGATTAGCCATATTCAAAAACATGATATAATCATTGGGCTAACAATCTCCCCCTTTTTGATTATGGCAAATCGGTTAAGTTTAAAATATATACAATAAATGCATGTATCACTAATAAACACATAATACTATAATATTGTGTGCTAACTTAAACTTATTTCTCTCCCTTTGACATGATCAAAAATAAGCTCCCCCGTAATTAGAGCTAAAATAAACTCAAGCATAAGTAAAGGAGGAAAGCAAAAATAATCATGCTCAAGGATTAGGAGAACAGTGTAACGACAAGTTTTAGAAAATTGCATAACTAAAGAATAAAAACTTATCAACACAGTATAGTTGGTTAAAAAAAATCAATCAATAAATAATTTACCAACTAGAAATCCAAAAATGACATTCAAAATATATTTTGTTCATCATATTGTGTTTTAAAATAGACCAAAAAAAATCAATATAGTAGGTATCAATCATTGGTCATAAATAAATCATGAGGAACAGAAATTCGCAGATCTAGTATATATAAAAGAAAATCAAGAATATAATGAGACTTTTAACAATAATCACAAAAAAATATGATTCATAATTTGCCCATACAAATTAGTGAATCAATTCCATAAAGAGTATAATCATCGAAAAAGAAATCAAAATAAATATACTAGAATCTATGCAAAATCTATACCAAAGTCCATGCATTTGAATTCAATTACCATAACATGATATATGTATATCCATTAGATAAACATGAAGGCAATGAAGACAAAATACTTGAAAATGAGAAATTCAGTCGACTTGAATGCTCTCCCACAAAGTATGATCAGTCTAAATATAGATAATCATGAAATTTGAGATAAAATCTCAATAAGAAATGCCAAAAGTAATTTTAAACTCAATCAAATAAGGATAATTAAATATATATTTGGCAAGATAACTTTTAGAAACTCGAATGAGAGAATTAAAAATAAATGATAATAATCATATATTCTCTCATCTAATACAAATCTAAATATCATGAATAACTCAACAAGATATGTCCATGGTGAACTAGGTATGCCACATATCAAGGGCATAAAAAATTGAAACAATTAATTTGCTCCCCCTTAATATATGCATGTCTAGTTCCGAAGTAATATATATGCAAAAAAGATAAAATAAATAATAACAAAATTTAAGGAATATCCAAGATATGGATCTTTCTTTCCTTTGATCAAATGCATATAAAGTTCCAAAACAAATATCATCTTTAGGCAAATAAAAGAAATATCCAATGAATAAATGCTTAAAGATGAACAAACAAAATATATATCTTCAATATATATATATATAAAATATTTCAAGACATTAAAAGATTTTGAAAACTGTCTTAGTAAATGTTCGAATGCATCCATTTAGTCCTCAGACTGAAAGCTGGCGATTCGAATCACGGAAATAATTTCAATAAAAGAATCCATAAATCATAAATAAATCCATTTGAACAAATAAACATAACTAGATAAATGTCCAAAGAAAAGTGTATTCTAGATATATGGCATGTCAAGGGGATAATTAACTTGAAACAATTAACTGCTCCACCTTTACATGGCTATATCCAAAAATAATAATATTGACAAAATTTTAAAATAAAATTCAGAGACATATTTTCAGAAGTAGAAAACTAATTCAAAAATATTAGATCTTCTTATCAAAGTTCATTTCTTCCCTTTTAAAGCCTTAGCACGGTGTTCACCTGACAACCGTAAGGTTTAAAAAA
Source organism: Iris pallida (assembly GCA_029216955.1). NCBI lineage: Eukaryota > Viridiplantae > Streptophyta > Magnoliopsida > Asparagales > Iridaceae > Iris > Iris pallida. The sequence goes on from JANAVB010032820.1 coordinate 815,239, forward strand.
AAGAAACACTTTGAGAGAGAGACATTCAATATGCATGACTTCTCCCCTGCAAAGAGTTACTGTTGTAGACAGTAAGTAACTTGAATAAGAAGATAATAATATAAAGCTCAAAATCATTGAATATTACACAAGTTAAAGACGAAATCACAAGACCATAATATTCACTGAGTAGTCACAAAATCATTAAGTCTGAATATCGAAAAGTGTGACAGAAAAGAATATATCAAAAGATGACAAACATTAACCTATGGAAGATCAATGTATGTTACCTTTTGTAAAAAAAAAATATCATTAAATAATATTATCCATCAAATCTAAAATCCAAAATCTATCAGATAACAATTGCAACTAGATCTCAATAAATCTTTAGTTTATAAAGCATTGATCAATCTTGGGTTAGTTGTAGGGTACTGTCCCAACTAATGGAGGTTCACCGGGGAACACTTAAGTACCGCTTCGCTTCGACCGTAGTCGTGGTGACAGACAGACCCTTTGTAGGCTTGTACCCAAAATAAATCTCTTTTTTAATAATCGAGAATTTAAGAAGAATTAGTGCAATATAAAAAAAATTATATTCTGGACTTAAAAATCTTAGAACAATGTAGCATACGGTATAAGATGTATCAATTAAATTTATCCATATGTGCTAAAAAATTATTGGGTAACAATAAAAAATATTTGTAAATCAAAATGTAGGACCTGGATACGTTGATGTATTTTAGAACCTAAGGGACTGGGTTCAGTACCTTGGATCCAAAACTAGACGATAGTTGAAAGTATACCTTAATAAATCTTAAGTCTATAAAGTATTGATCACTTCGGATTAGCTGTAGGGGCCGGTTCCCAGCTAGCGGTAGCCCGAAGACTAGTACACTGTGTCGCTTCAGGCTATTTACACCTATATGACAGAAGGACCCTTTCGGCTTATTCCCAAAATGATCTCTACTCTTAAGAACTTAGATTCAAAGGAATATATGCAGTATCATCGAACAACATCGAAATCCAGAATCTCTAAAAGTAAATACCCAAGGAATGGTTTATCAAGATCAAGATATTAAAAAAAATATTTCAATAAGAGTTATGTATCTAAAATGTCAACCAAAAAACCAAGAAAAATATACATCATTAAAAGAGGCTTTGAGGAAGAAGCTAATAAAGAGAAGTACATGAATTTGTCCAAAGTAATCAATAGCTAAAGTATGAGATAAGCACAAGTTTGAAAACTACTTTTTAAAATAATATAGAACTTGAATTTAACTCATATATCCCCATAAAGATATTTATACAAAAATATAAGAAACATGAGCAATATATAAATAAAAATAAATTATTCATGTATCCTTAATAAGCATAAAAAAAATATCACAAGATCAAAAACATGCATAAATATGCTTTGTCAGACAAAGATTTAATTGATTCATAAGAAGTTAATCACAATAAAATTTGAGAATCAATAGTGAATATATTATGCAAGCACAAGGTTAACATAAAAGTATATGTATATAATTTTCAAGTAAATAGAAGACTTGTGCTAAACATACATACTCACAAAATACCGATCAAAGTAAATGTGACATGTTAAAGATAAATCGGTAAGAAGTAACCATTAAAAAAAATTAAAGGCGAAGAGTCAAAAGCATATTAACCAAAAACAAAAGCTCCTATAGACTAGAGTGGTATGCATGCTTCAAGGATAAAACTAAAATAAAGAGCATACATAGATAAATGTGTCACACTTATAGTGTGAACTAAACATTTAAGCTAAACAGCTAGTCAAGCTAGGATTATGTCTCACATTGATTCAAACAATAAACAATTTAAAAGATATCAATGAAAGCTAATAGTAAAAAGTCAATAAGAACATGCTAGATATTAAAAACTATTTAGGAAGCATGTTACCGAAGTGGTTCTATTGACCATACTTATGTTGGTGTAATTGCTTGGAAGATGACCTTTGTAGCTTTGCAATCACCAACATGCTCCATGGACCTAAGGTTCAACATAAGTAGCTCCACCTGAAATATTATGTGAAGACTTTGGTATCCAATACTTGGATCCACATTTGTTAGCTTTGGGAATCCATTTGCACAAGTTCATATCAACTAGCTTTCTAATCTGACAACAATTAGAAACATGTCCATTTATACCGCAATAATGACAGAAAGAATTAACATTAGTGCTATGTGCAGTAGTATGAGAACGTGTAGTTGTGTGGTATGATCTTCGTAGATACTTGTAATAGAAAGCATGGTTGTGTGAAGCTTTAGCTTTGCTTGCTTCCTTTTTAGATGATCTGTCGTATGTGACTTTGGGATGTGTCACATATCTTGTGTTAGACTGAGTCATAGGTTGAACTACCTGTTTTTCCAGTCTAATCTCTAACTTTTTAGAGTTAGCACAGATCTCATCATATTTAGCATTAAGAGCATCAATTCTACATGAAGCAATAGAATACTTCTTCTTTTCTGATTATAGTTCCTCCTTAAGTTTAGCATTTTCTTGAGTGATTTTCTCAATGTAATCAAGTGCCTCATGCAATCTAAACTTCAGTGTGGAAATCTCAGTAGAATTATCAGAAGGAGAACTATTTCTAGCATCATTCAATAAGCAAGTAAGCTTTTCATTCTCACGCTTATAGGATAGAATATCCTTTCTAGCTTGCTTATACTTATCTAATACTTTCTTGTGTTCTTCTAACAGATCACTGAAAGCATTAGATAACTCATCATGAGAAAATTTAGTCTCTTCATAAAAAGAATTATTTTGTACCTCATTAGATAATACCATTGAGCATAAATTTGCAGCTTGATGAGGTCTCTCTTCTTCAGAATCTGTTGCTTCGCTTTCACACCATATGCTCGTGCTAGTGTACTTGTAAGACGATGATCTACCTTCATTTGATTGTTCATAGTGACTCTCCTTTCTAGCAGTAGTACAATCTTCTTGGATGTGGCCTATCTTCTTGCAATTGTCACATACAGGCTCTTCTTCATATAAGGAATTGTGTTGTACCTTAAATCCCAATTCTATCATGCATATATTTGCATCATTATGAAGACTATCATTCTCTCTAGAGTTGCTAGCTTTGCTTTCATACCTGCACTCATAAGTAGCTTCAAGAACTTTTCAAATTTTATGAGATGTTGTGCGCAAGTAGTAATAAGATTGAATATTTATGTCTACAGCACAATAAAAGATATGCATAGCTTTTGCATCAAAGCTAGCTAACTTCTTCTCTTCCTCCGTGTAACTATAATAAGGTTTGTTGATTATAGAGGATGTGAGAATAGAAGTAATAGTAGGCTTTTTGTATCCATTGACAACAATTGACCATATGTCAAAATCTAGAGACTTCAGGTAGAAGCTCATTCGTGTCTTCCAATAACTATAGTTTGTTCCATCAAATAGTGGGAGTCTATTTGAGGATTGCTTTTCAGTTGTGAAGTATATACTTGCCATATATGATACTGTGATCTATGTACGTAACAACTGTAATAAATAAGAATACAATAGCAGTGTTACCTCGTTTTACCTGTATAACCTGCTCTGATACCAATTGTAGGAACAATTGGTATGATAGCAATACCTATATAAAGAGAACCCGCTCTGATACCAATTGTAGGAACGAATTGTAAAGCACAATACTCTAGAGGGGGTAAATAGAGTAGGCAGCGAAAATTAGCTAATTAAAAAATGTTAGCAGCAAGATCACATAATATATGTATCACAGATATGTAAATAAAAAGTAGAGAGTAGAGAGCAAACGCAACACACAAGGATGTATACTGGTTTTTCTCTTGTGAGGACTAGTCCAGTCGAAAGAACTCTAGCTTCCAGTTGAATCCACTATAAAAATTACCACAAGTTTTCATCCGAAGTTCTTGCAACTTCTACAACACGAGCTTTGATCCGAAGTACTCGACCAACTTCAATTGTGAAGAGTCTTTCTTCAATCAAGCCTCTGATTATAATCACTCTGAAACTTCTAGACCGTACCACACTGGCAAATCGACTAGAGAATTGTAACTAGCTTGGGATTTAAAAATGAATAGCTCGAAATACTTTAGAAGAAGTAGTAGGCTTATAGAGAAGAGATATGAAAGTGAATTGGTGTCTTGAAATGATCGAAATCCTTCTCTATTTATCGTTTTTCCAAAGGCAGAATTCTGACAGAATTCGGGCAGAATTCTGACAGAACTCTATGAGAAAATCTCGTTGGGATCCGTAACTGCGGGAAGACCAAGTTCAAAAAGCAACGTTCACTAACCGAACTCTGGCCGATTTCGGGCCGAATTCGCCTGGAGTTCTGTCAGGTTTTTTGCAAATTAGTTTTTGGGCTTTTTAAAAAGTTAAACAGTTAGGAAGTGGTTTGGGCTTTTGCAAGTGGGCTTATTTTCAAAATGAAAGGGTATTTTGAAAACGTTTCTTGGGTAGCCTATTTGTCAGTACGATGCAGTTTACATCGTATTCCTAAACTCAATAAATATGAAAAATACATTGATCAAATAGAAAAACCAAGAGCCCTTTGATGACGACTTTCTTTAAATATTTGAGCAGACTTGAAGACGTCTTTTTCACTTGATGGCGGTCATCCAAAGATAAACAGATCTGGAAATCTGAATACCTTTCGGTGGCTTCGCCCCCGAACTCCCACGGGTGGCGCTGCCCCTCGACCCCTGTCCGCTGACCGGGCAGCGCAACCCCCGATGCGAGGCCCCGAATAGGTCGTTAGGCGGTTCAGAGAAATCTTCTTGTATAACGCTGTCTTTGGCCCATTGCATATGTCCTGGTTTGACAAAGCTTGATCATGCTTACTGCATGTCTAAGAACATGTTAGACGAACAAAACAATATGATACAAGCATAACAATATGATATAGAACATTTGGGACAATGCTAAGTTTAAGTAGCAACATGATAGTGATTACATAAATATTAGTGATGTTATTATGTTAAACTTAATTGATTAGCCATATTCAAACTGTCACGACCCCGTCCCAAATTGTTGGGTCGAATCGGATCATGTCCAGCCTGCACCGTTGTGAGACGGCGGCAGTAAGCTGTATCCAAATACAGGTAATCACAACAACACAATCTATTTTGTCACAACATTTAAATTCTGAATAATAAAAACTTGTCCAATAAAAGGTTCACTTAATACAACTGATAAAAATAAAAATTATCTTTTTATTCAACATCAAACTAAAAGAAAATCATCCTCTAGAGAGTAGGCTCATCAGCCACAGAATCATCGTCCTCCAAATGGGACTCCGGCAGAACAGCTGGATAAAGCACCGGGTCGTAGTAGCTATTTATCAATAGCTCAGCTTCATCAAAGGAACCTATTGGGGGTGAGGGATCCAGTCAGAAAAGGAGCAAAGTACAATTATGAAAATTTAACAATTTAACTAATAATTAGAAATTTGCAGTTTAAACAGTTGAAATATTTGAACAATATTTTTCAGCAATTTTTCCACAATTGAAAACAATGTGATTTTTTAGTATGTAATGCTTATGACCGGCTTGGGTTGTACAATAGTATCCTAGTGATATGATACGGCTTATCCCCGTGTGTATGAGGGATAAGCTCGCACATCAATATGCAATATGAGGGGTATTGGTCATAATATACTACACTACTCCCCAATCCCACAATCAATACTCTAGGAGAGAGTTCGTGTAGAAATATGGTTTAATCTTGGAATATTACAATTATTAACTAAATTGAAAAATAAACACACCCGTACTTGCCTTTGTTTATAACTGGATTTTGAAGGGTCGGTTCCGGAAAAGGAAATCAGACTCGTCCTTGAAATCCTACATTGGAGAAGTTCTGTCTTAGAACCAAAATTTAACCAGATCTAGGTGTGCTAGTTACAATCTCTAAAATTTGATCCTAGTCAAATTTTATGTTGTTATAAACAAAACACGTTTATTGATGCGATTCAAGTTATTAATTTAACGAGGGAAAAACAAGTTAACATTTTTATTGGAAACTTCGAATTTTTTAATTATTTGGCAAAACTTCGTATTTTGTAATATATATATATATATATATATATATATATATATATATATTAGTTATTTTTCTTTTAATGTGAAATCATGAAATTTTTCTAGGTTACAAACTTGAAATCTTATTATTTTTAATGTGAGAAAACTCTTATTAATTTTTATATAAAAATAAATATTTAGTTTACCGTTTACGCGTTACCTACAAATCAACAATCCAGAAAATAAAAGGAAAAACTACTTACTATTACAATTCCACAGAAAATAGAAAAGAAAAACTTGGACTTATGTCCTTACAAATTTATTTATATAAATTAACTAAAATTAAAGGTGAGCTCTGAGTGCCGTGAACGGTCCAAAGTAGGCCGAAGCCCTGCACCAAAATATTAACAGAAGTAACCATTCTAAAAATAATAATAAATTAAAATAATTATTAAAATGCGTCTCAGACTTGGTCATAAAATCTCATGTTGAATTCTAGCTTATGCCTCAACGTCCGGAATGACCGATTTCGTTTGCATTTAGCTAGGATTTGAAAATAATTTTATTCAAGACTTTAAAATATATTCTCAAAAATTTGGGCTACACTTCCTCTATAATTGGGATAACCCAATCATGGAAAAATACAACCAAAATATTCCAAATGCCAATACATAACCAAAATCCTTTTCAAAGCAATTTATATATATATATATATAATGAATTAACAGAGCTTAAATCCCGAATCCGAGAATCCAAACTCCAAATCTATCGAAATCGAAATCGGAAGCAAGCCCGACTATTCCATATCGCAATTGGAATAATCAGAACCACATCCGAAAAGAAACCAGAACACTAAACATCACAGCATGAATTCCAAAATAACCGAAGAATCCAAAATGAAATTCGGGAACCAAAAGCTACAGAACCACGTATGGAACATCCTGAACTCTACTCGAAAATTTCTGAGAACCACAGAACTAACAAACAACAGAATCCTAAAACCACAGAATCATTCCGAAGGGAATTCGAAAAATCCGAATCCACAAATCGGAGACCATGTCATCATTGACACAATATGGGAGAAACACAGGAACACAAAAAATATACCTCGGATGCTCGGCTAGAGCTCTCAGGTGAAAAATTAGGGAAGAAGAAAATCCACGCGAACTCGGAAAACTCTATAACACGCAGACAGCGGGTTGCGACCACGGAAACAGCCGATCAGAACCCACAGGATGCTGAGGATAGCAGATCGGGGTCGCTCGGGGAGGTGAACAGCGCACGGCTCGCAAAGGGGGCGGCCGCGGGTGGCTCGGAAAAGCACGGCGGTGGAAAAGCCGCGTGGGGTCGGCCGGAAAGGGGGCCGCGCAGGGATCGCCGGACTCTGGCGACGCTGGATGTGGCGTCGGGGCGCGTGCCGAGGGGAGCTCCGGCTAGGGCTTTTGGGAAAAAGGGTTTGGGAGAGTGAATGAGGAATAATGAAGAGAAGGAGGTTTATATAGGGGTGAGCACCTGGGGTTACGGGAGGGGAAAGGTCGCCGGACGTTCGGAAGAGGAAGGGTGGCGACGGTTGGCGATTTCGGAAGAAAAGGGGTCGGCGAGCGGTTTGGTCGGAAAGGAAAGGAAAGGCTTTTCCTTTGCCTGGATCAATTGAGAGTGAGAGAGAGAGTAATAAGAGAGTTAAATAAGTGTTAATTGAGAGTTAAAGAAAATTAAAAGGATTTATTCCTTTGCTGTTGGTTTTAAGAGAGTTATGAATGAGGGTTGTAATAAAAAATATATTAATAAAAGTTTTATAGGAAGGAAATGATATGAATATCTTTTCTTAAAAAAATAGGATAATAATATACTAATGGACTTTAATGATTAATTTCGAAAAAAACGAATTTGGGTTCGAGTCGGGTTCAAGTCAGGTTCGGAACGGGTCATGACCAACATTCGAAATTCCAGGATTAGATATTTTCTAAAATATGGTTTTTCATAAAAATAATAATAATTAATTTAGCTACAATTTATAAAAATAAAATTTTACGAGTTTTGACTCAACTCTAAAATTTCAGAAATAATAAATTTTTCTAAAAATACAATTTTCCTAAATTAAGAATTAATAATGATTTATGATATTAATTAGCTAATTAAATTATTCAATTAATTAACTAAAATTTACGGGTTTCACAACCTTCCCTCCTTAGAAAATTTCGTCCTCGAAATTAAAGGATAGGGTTAGGATAGAATACCTCAGGTCTCAAATAGATACGGATACTGCTCCCGTATCTCATCTTCTCGCTCCCAGGTAGACTCGCCTGGGGAATTGTGTCGCCACATAACTCTGACTATGGGCGTCACAGAGTTCCTGGTTCTCTTCTCGTCTCTGTCTAAAATTGCCACCTGCTTCTCTGGCACTGTGAGGCTAGGTCCAATCTCCAGCTCCGAATGGTCCAAAATGTGGCTCGGATCCGGGATGTAGCGTCTGAGCTGTGAAATGTGGAAGACGTTGTGCATGCCTTAAAGCTTAGTTGGTAGAGCTAATCGGTACGCTACTTCTCCAATTCGGCTCAAAACTTCGAATGGGCCGACGTACCTGGGGTTCAACTTTCCTGCTCTGCCAAATCTGATAGTTCCTCTGGTAGGGGAGATCTTCACGAACACACTGTCTTCTTTTTCGAACTCCAATGGTCGGCGACTGCTATCAGCCCAATGCTTCTGTCTGTCCTGAGCAATCCTGAGCTTGTCTCTAATCACCTTTACCTTCTCTGCTGCATCGGTCACCATCTCAGGTCCAAGTAATACTCTTTCTCCTACGTCGTCCCAAGCAAGCGGAGTACGGCAACGACGTCCATATAGTGCCTTGAACGGTGTCATACCGATGCTGGCTTGGTAGCTGTTGTTGTAGGAGAACTCTACCAAGTGCAAGTGGTCTTTCCAAGATGCTCCAAACTCCAAGACGCAAGATCTCAGCATGTCTTCTAATGTCTGGATGGTTCTCTCCGATTATTCGTCAGTTTGAGGATGGTAGGCGGTGCTGAACTTCAATTGTGTTCCCAAACTGTCATGTAAACTCTTCCAAAAGTGAGAGGTAAATCTAGTATCTCTGTCAGATACGATACTTACCGAAACTCCATAAATTCGGTAGATATGCTGCATGTACAGTGCTGCCAACTTCTCGATGGATAGACCAATCTTGAAGGGAATAAAGTGAGCTGACTTTGTCAGTCGGTCCACAATAACCCAAATGGCATCCTTCCCTTCTTGGGATCGAGGCAGTCCTGACACAAAGTCCATTGTGATGTGTTTTTATTTCCACTCTGGGATGTCTAGCGGCTACAACAATCCTGCTGGTCTCTATCTGCTGGCTTCCACTTGTTGACAAATCAAGCATCTAGCTACAAATCTGGATACGTCCTTCTTCATTCCGTACCACCATACAATAGTACGCATATCCCGATACATTTTATTAGCTCCTAGATGTATGGAATACTGTTACTGGTGCGCTTCTTGCATCAGCTTATTCCTTAGGTTGCCAGTTGGTACGCAAAGCCTCGTACCATGCCTCAATGCTCCGTCGCTGGCGATTGAGAATCCTTCAAGTGTTCCTGCCAGCATTTGATGTCTGAGTTTGTAAAGCGTCTCGTCATGAAATTGTGCCTCCTTGACTTTGTCCATCAGACTTGAACGCACTTGCAACTGCATCATTGATGATTCAACTCCTGGTACAATAGCTTCTCTTCCCAGCTTCTTCATTTCCTCTTCAGGCAGTACAATCTCCAGTCCAAGCTTCTCTATGTCCTCCAGTAAATACCGTTCCTTGGTCAAAAATATCGCCATCGGATATCGACTAAGTGCATCTGCAACCACATTAGCCTTACCTGGATGGTACTGCAAGTCGATGTCGAAATCTTTCATCAGCTCCAGCCATCGCCTCTGTCGTATGTTCAGCTCCTTCTGATTGAAAACATATTTGAGACTTTTGTGGTCTGTAAATATTTCCACTCTCTCTCCATAGAGGTAATGCTTCCACAGTTTCAGTACAAAAATGACTGCTGTAAGCTCCAAATCATGCGTGGGATAGTTCTTCTCATGAGTCCGTAATTGCCTAGATGCGTAAGCAATTACTTTCCCGTGTTGTTGAAGAACACAAACCAATCCTTTACCAGAAGCATCACTGTAGATTGAGAAACCGCCGGTACCTGCGGGTAGCACAAGTATCGGTGCCGTTGTAAGTCTCTTCTTCAGTTCCTCAAATGCTGCTTGGCAAGCTTCAGTCCATACAAACTCTTCATTCTTCCTGGTGAGCTTCGTCATCGGCTCAGCAATCCTGGCAAGTCCTTCACAAATTTTCGGTAGTAGCCAGCTAAGCCCAAGAAACTTCTTATTTCAGCAACAGAACTTGGTGTACTCCACTTCTCAATAACAGCTATCTTCTTTGGATCCACCAAAATTCCTTCTCCTGTGACAACATAGCCCAGAAAATCCACCTTGTCTAAGAAGAATTCACATTTAGATAGCTTAACATAGAGTTTCTCCTTCCTCAAGGTTTCCAGAACTTTTCTCAGGTGCTCTTCATGCTCTTCTTCGGTCTTCGAGTAGATCATAATGTCATCGATGAAGACAGCAACAAACTTGGAATAACCCGCTCCGCCCCAGCAGAACGCCGATTCAAATGGCAAGTGCAACGATTCGAACGAGCCATCGACCCGAAGAGTTGGCATCGACCTGATAAAAAATCGATGCAAGGCTTACATTGGCCCGTCAAGAGGAATCCTGACTTAGACTTTCAAAGGCACGCTCGGAGTATCGCTCGGTCGATGCGAACATCGCTAAGGTGGGTGGCTCCGATGAACCCGTCTTTGCTTAGCCTAGACACATAACAATACGGACACTATTGCTAGAATCGCTAGACGTTAACACTGCGCATGCTAATAAATGAATGACTCAACGTACCTAGCTAAGGGAATAATCCCATCTTGTATGCTTGTATAGAATATAGAAAAGAACATGGAAAATATGAGAACTCTTGTACCGCGCTCCACGCTCGTGCTAAGGCACAAGCTTACGTGCAAGTTCCCTATACGTTCAACAATAAAACAATGAATGGATTACAACAATGAAACGGAAGACTATCAGCATAGTCGTTCCGAGTAGAGTATAGCAATATTGAAAGACTATGGGACCGATGGATTGCTAAGGCGACTCCCGCACGGGAAGTTGCAAGAATGTATGAATGAATGAATGAACGAATAAGTGAATGAATGAATCGACGAATGAATAAATGAATATGTGAATGAATCAATGAACGAACGAACAAGTGAAAGAAAGAAAAGAAAGAATGAATAAAAAGATAAGAAAGAAAGGAATGGTTAGCGACAGGTATGACAGACACGTGCAACGGGGCTCGCTACCCGTGCTCCACGGACGCCAACCTGGTCGATAACGCATTATGGCTAAGGGTTAGCCTACGGCTCGGAGACAGCCGTTAAGTTAAAAAGGACAAATAACACAAAATGGTCGTGGACAATCCCCTCGTATACGGGAGGTGGGAGATATAAGGGATTTCTGCGGCATGATCAAAGGGAGGATCATGGCCGGCCTAGGCGGAAATCAAAAAGGGGCTTACGGGTTGCCTGGGTGTGGGCTTGGTCACCCGGGGGACGTAAGTGCAGGGTATTTCAAGATACTATCAACGTGTACCAGCCCGCACGCTCTGAATAGTTACGAAATACCAAGGAAAAAAGGGTCCAAAATGGCTTGTGATGCCAGCGACCGGTGCATATAGAGTTAAGTGGGCTTTGCTGGTGGCAATCCACGTGCAAGCATTGAACAAAGTGGTCTAAGTTAACTAAATAAAGTGCCTTCTGAACAGGCTTGAAATATAATACACCAAAGGATAAAGAGTACTTCGTGAAATTGAGTTAGGAAACACGCCTACGTCGCGCTAGGACCTGAGGCAGGGACACGCACTGACATTGAAAGTTTATATGAATTGTTGACTAACTTGGTTTACTTAGATAGGGAAGGCCGGACGATAAGTATGGGTAAGTCGTGCATGTATTTCCATGCGACACTTGAATTCGACAACACGAGATAGGTTATGATATGTGCCATGAAATTGACCCTAAGGCAAGATTAGCAAGACAATGAATGATAGACGGTACACAAAAGTAAATAGAACGTGTTTGGTAATGATAGCATTGTGGGCGAGCTAGCCTCCCCACCAGTGCATAACAATGTACTGATAACCCCACAGTCTGCTTGCAGGATGCAGGAGACATCGTCGGGTGCGGAGCTTCCCTCGAACGTGCTAAGGCATGGAGCTCTCTCTGGGACCTTGGAGCGTTGCAAGAAGCTAAAGCACCATATACATGACATAATGTATCGAAACATCACCATGAATTATTCCATCTTGTAAGCCATTTGGCACGCCTTTTATGTTTCAGAGAGGGAGATCTTGAGCGATTTGTAATCTCGGCCTAGCGCCGCTTGTAAACTTCTTGCATGTCAATAAAGAGTTTGAATTTACTTCAATTTGTGTTCAATTACTTTTCGCTGCAAAATGGAAACACTCTGTGCGACTCTGTGGCCTAGCTAAAATCGACCGTTTATGGACTTAGCCTTGCACGGGCGCAACCTAGGCCCGTACGGCATCACGCCTTAGCGAGGACGATCGCTCCTGCGGAAGCGGGGCGTGATAGATTGGTATCAGAGCACGGCTTTACGTCCTTGGACTTTATTTTCGATTATCTCAGTTTTGAAAGCTCGTTTTGAAATAGAAGAAGTGTACGCTCTCTCTTGTTGTGCCTTAAGATGTTCCATACAATAAGTTTAATATTTTTAAAAGCTCGTACGAGTACTTGGTTGGACGGGATCGATAGGCGAAGGCCTTTGTGCCAAATCGCGACGGACTCGAGTTGGAAGGAACGCATGCTAAGATTTAGCAAATGCAGTACATGCTTGAATAACCTTACGCTGACAATAGCGAACGAGTATGCGAGACCGAAGAATAGTTCGAACGGAATGATTATGCACACAGCCTTTCGGCTAAGCTGTGCCGAGTATCGCGCACCTAGACCTTCTGGTGCGAACGAGTTTGCGAGCGAGATCAACTATCGCTCGAACGAGATTAAGTGAGACTTAGAACGTATGTCGATAGGGATGCTGCTTGATCGGCGCTAAAGCGAACACGGGAAAATGGTTCTTAGATTTTGAGGAACGAGCGAACGCATATTTGAACATATCGATTGGGAATCGAATGACCTTTTGAGGAAATCGTAGAATGACTTGACTCCGAGTGGTGTATGTGATAGCTTCGAGGAAGAATAAGAATGAGTGTCAACGACTAGTCGAGTGGCTCGAACCCTGAGTGGTATATGGACGACATAGAAATTGTTCTAGCGAGACTAAAGGATATACGGATAGAACGAGTACGTCGGCTAGCGATGATATCGCACAAAGCCTTAGAATGAGTGGATGTTTTGGTCGAGGAAACATAGAAGATCGTACATGCGATTTTGAATTTTGTCGAATGGATTGAAACTTGAGTTAAGGTGAAATACCCATGGACGAGATCGAAGATAGCACGATTGGAAGATAGCGTGCATGGAAAACGTTGGTTTGGAGATACGAGAATGACTAATGATTTGGAAATTGATGTTGCTCGAAATTGATGTTGCTCGATGAAGAGTTAGCACGAGACAATGCGAATTGAGGAATTAAGTTGCACGATTCGAAATTTGTTGCAAAAAAAAGATCGTCAGGTTATGTACATCATCGATGGTATTGAGGCGTATCAAAGATCGATGTACGATAACTCATGGGTACTCTGATTCGATGAATGATGATCGTGTAGAAGTTATTGCTTTGAAGGATACTATGTTGGAGAATTTTGATAGAGATGAATGTTTGGAATGAGGAAGGGAAGTGACTTAATTTTTTCGGTGATAACCACGACGACAACGATCTTGTCTTGTGCAAGCGCAACTCTAGCCTCATACATGCATCACGTCGAATTTCGGACGATTGTTCCACGTGAGCGTTGGCATGGTCATGTCCGGAGGGAATGATCGAACTCGAAATACCTTGACATGGCAATTTTGATTGCTACGACTTGTGGTTTGAAGCGAAGGTGAATTGGAGGATTGATCGGACTTATGATGGACGACAAAGTAAACTTGAGAATTGAGTTGACCCAATCCGCATATCAAAAATGAGTAAATCTAGATTCAACACAAGAGTTACGTCCCGATGAGGACGATTATTCTGCGGGAATGTTGACATGGTGATTCATGTCCGTCGTGGATAATCAGACTTGCGTGAGATCGGGGCGTGAGATATTGCAATACTAGATGACCTTGTGATCGACTACGCAAATTGGATAGGATGGATAGGTGAATTGTATCAAAACATACTTAAAGAGATAGACTACGATAATTGCTAGTATGGGTGCACAATATTAACATGTCGAGGATTTGGTTGAGGATAACCTATCGTAGAATGACATTCCTAACGAGCTCGGACTTGGAGCGGAGAACGTATTGATGCGAATAGGGTGAACGTTGCTTGATGTTTAAAAATTTGAGTGAAAGCGAACTTGGGTAGAAACTCCCGTACGAACGGACAAAATGGTTTGACCATAGGATTTGGGGCGAGCGTCGTGCAACGACCTTGCACGATGAGCCACGGACTTGACTTGTAACTATGACCCTGTGAGATGACCTAGCGGATAGGCGGACGACCCTATGCCGAGTGATTGAACTTGTGCGATTTACCTTACTGTATCGTCTGAACGGACGATAGACTTGGGACAACAAGACTTAGAGTAGGACGGAAAACAGGAAGTGTGCGTGAGCGACGACGAGATTGGCCCCAAACAAAAGCGAATGATAGGAATGGATGATGCACAAGTAAAGTCGGGATAACGAATTAAATCATTGATAGGAAGACGTACTCGATGATAGTGCAATACTTGGTCTTGAATCGAACGGAAGGTACTTAAGACTTGGCCGACTCCGCTAAGAAGAAGAAATCGTATTGATTTCGTAGACAAGAACGCTTGAGAAATGAATTGGATCATCTCGAGGATCAAGATAAACGATAGTGAGATGCACGCAAGTTCGGTTTTAAATCGAAGTTAGTGAAACAATCGACAAATCAAAACTATCACGAGTAGCTTATCCGACTTCGTTAATCGCTAAGCCTGGTTGAAATGTATGTATTCAGGGGATGCCTTGAATATGTGCGCAGTCCCCACGCAATGATATGATGAACTCGAATGCAACTGCAAGTGGGTGTTGAGATGCGCATGAACGACAATTGAATAAGTACCATCAAGTCTAAAATGAATGGACAGTCATTCCATAAAAATTCACCAAACGCATGCAACATAAAACTTGGAAGGATAACCAAGCATAATTTGATGCCATCGAATGATAGAGTCGTTCGATAGAATTGTCTAAGAAATACGACGACACAAGTTAAAGGAATGGTAGGATGACCTGCACTCAGGAAGTCTCGAGGACGAGACTTGTTTTGAGTGGTGTATTATGTAATGACCCGCTCCGCCCTAGCGAAACGCCGATTCAAACGGCAAGTGCAACGACTCGAACGAGCCATCGACCCGAAGAGTTTGCATCGACCTGATAAAAAATCGATACAAGGCTTACATTGGCCCGTCAAGAGGAATTCCGACTTAGACTTTCAAAGGTGCGCTCGGAGTATCGCTCGGCCGATGCGAACATCGCTAAGGTGGATGGTTCCGATGAACCCGTCTTTGCTTAGCCTAGACATATAACAATACGGACACTATTGCTAGAATCTCTAGGCGTTAACACTGCACATGCTAATAAATGAATGGCTCAACGCACCTAGCTAAGGGAATAATCCCATCTTGTATGCTTGTATAGAATATGGAAAAGAACATAGAAAATGTCACGACCCGCACCCTGAAGAGGGACACGAGCACGTGGTTACGTCCAGCCTACGCCGCAGTATCGGCGGTAGAACACTGTATATAGGGTCTGTAAATACTACGACTAAAACAGATAAAGGTACCTGTACAGTATATACACTCCGAATGGAGGTGACATAGCAATACAGTCTCAATCACATATATCAAACTAAGGTAGATAGCATGGAAAGGAAAATATGATAGATGAAACAGGAAATGAGTCCAAGATTCACAAATCAGAGCTATACACAAACATCCATGGTCTCAGAAAATATATATAATAGATACTACAACTGACAGTGCTAGCTGGCTCGCAGGCCAGGCAAACCTAACTAGCTATACTACTCAGGGTGAGCAAAATCTAGTAGCTCTACCAACAAGCCACGGTCTAAGTCTACTCCGTCAGACTCTACCCCATAGTAGGTCGGGAAATCAGCCTCGAAATCATCTATAATATGTCAACAGTATCCTGTCAGGAAAATGAGTAAGTACAAACACCAACAGCAGTTCCATATGAATTGACAAATTCTATAAGAGACAGTGTAATAAAATACAAGACAAAATCAATTGGAAATACATATCATGATGTGAGTACTGAAAAGGACGACGATATGAATGTATATAGGGCGACTTGGGAACTATTCGGAAGCCAAGTTATAACCCCTAAACCAAACAAGGACAGGGGCTGTAACCCTTCTTCCGAACAGAACTTAGTCACCAAGATAATAAATATAAAAGGTGCCTTGAATTATTAGTGTGTCATGTGATTGGCTTAGGAAAATATGCTCAGGCTTTCCATCCGATCGGCTATGAACCCTATATACAATAGAACGATAAGGCCAGTCACCATGGAAAGCTATGAACCGTATAGGGTAAGGCTTTACCCGTCGTGAGGCGAGGGTATAGCTATGAACCATATGTACCATAGAACCATGTGGAAATTTGATCACACAACCACTAATAACTCTCTCATCCCCGAATAGTATAATGGATCTGGACATGACACGTTATGACACTGGATTCCATAAGAGGGTAGCAAGTCCCCTTTTGAAATCGGTGTCTATACCAATACACTGAAATAAGACAGAATATGTACCAATATACCATATAACTCTAGGAATAACATCCCATGTCATGATCCAACATATACTAGTCCGTGAACTATCGTGACTGAAAATCGAGTATAACACTACAACTGAATCGGATATAGCAGATATCAAGACAATGGAAACTATCAGTGAATGTACTCGCCTGTGGTCCTGAGCTGATAGGGTGAATAGACGCTCAGAGTGATCATAGACCTAAAATAAGATACTATGAGTCAAACAGGACTAAATACTGAAAAAGAAAGCTAATTAAAGTCATGAATGCAAGTCTAAGTCAAAACTAGGTCAATCTAGGTCAGACTGAGTCACACTAGGTCATACTGGCTCATAGTAGGTCATACCAGGTCACTGGGAGTCAATCCAAGTCAAACTAGGTCAATCTGGTTCAAGGGTTGACTTACAGTTGACTTTTGGTCAAAAAGTCAACTCTGGTCAATACTGGGTCAACCCTGGGTCAACTCTAGGTCAAACGGGGTCAAAGGTTGACTTACAGTTGACTTTTAGTTAAAAGTTAACTCTGGTCAACTCTGGTCAACACCTAGTTAACCTTGGGTTAACCCTAGGTCAAACAAGTCAAATGTTGACTAACAGTTGCCTTTCGGTCAAATGGTCAACTCTGCTTTGGTTTCGGTCAATTCTAAGTCAAGTGTTGACTTGAAGTTGACTTTGGGTCAAAAATCAACTCTTGGTCAACGGGGGTCAAGACTAGTCTAAACTACCCTCATCTAGTCATTATATACCAAGACAACCTATTTCTAATCCCATCTAGCAATCAGAAACCCAATACCTTACATTATCCAATACCCCTTATATTTACCCTTACAAGGTATTCCCGATACCTTGTCCATTACAAAGGAAACCCTTCTAGATCTCAGGATACTAGCCTAGGCTTCTTAGGATAGCTAGTAACTATCCTATCTAGGGTTTACTAACCAAGAAATCTAGGGTTCTTGGGCATCTAATCCATCTTATCTTCCATGTTGGTCATCCTAACATTACCTTAAGGTAATCTTGAGATATCAAGATACCACATCTAACATAACCCATTTCTTCTAAACCACACTCACTCTCCCTCACAAACATCATCTATCTAACCCCCATCTAACTTAGAATGCTACTCCTAAAATAACTCTCAAGAACCAACTCAAATAACTACCACAAACCTCCTAATGTATCTTAACATGACATATAACATAACATGACCAACCTTATTTTCTACCACTATAAACACTACTCCACTAACCATCTAACACACTAATAACACTCTCTAACTTAGGGGTTTCGTAGTACTAAATGTGGTTGACAAGTGGGGGTAGGTATTTGGGGCTAAGGTGGTTCAAAAGGGGATGTTTCGGGACCACAAAAACTCCAAAAAACCATCATGCACTGCTTCTGCTTACTGCTTATTCCTGCTTACTGCTTATTCCTGCTTACTGCTTATTGCTTACTGCTTATTCCTGCTGCTTTCCTGCTCATTCCCTCACTCTCTAACCATCTATCCACACACACAAATAAATATATTTGCACATTCCACTCACAAAAAAAATATATATATATATATTGACACTCTCATTATAATATATACACATGAAAATATTTTAAGAACTCATTGTAAAATAGACACACCCACAACTTATATATATATATATATATATATATATATATATATATATATATATATATATATATATATATATAATATATATATATATATATATATATATATATCTTATGGTTGTGTGTGTGACTATATTATTAGGTATCTTGATTATATATTTGTATGTGTGTCATATATATATATATATATATATATATATATATATATATATATATATATTTTTGTGTCATATATATATATATATATATATATATATATATATATATATATATAAAGAGACACACCATTCTAAATATAAAATGAATATGATAAAATATGATACCATAAAGAACACATTAGGAACAACTCTCTAAATATATAAATCTGAGCTTAAAACACTAATTAATTATTCCTACATTATATTTATGCATACAAGTGTCCAAAATAGGGATTTTCCCACTAGGACACAACCACAACACAAAGGACACTCCTATGACCTCCAAATGGACACGAAATGGACACAAATGGAGATACAACCATGGGGGTCATTCCTATGGGTTCAAAATAATCCTATATGCATGTTGGGGTGGATTAGAGGAGAGATTATACCTTCCGGAAGAGAGATTCAAAGGAAAAAGCCTTCCGACACGACACCGACACATAGAGATTCCAAAAGGACACGAACGAGCTCCGAATCCTCCCAAACTTGGCTAGCTCCTTCCTTTCATGGAGTAGAGGAGAAATGAAGAAGATTTTGTGGAAGAAGGAGTTGATTTGGAGATGAAATCAATGGCGTTGCTATCTAGAAATTTGGGGAAGAACATGAGAGAGAAAATGGATGGATAAAATGAAATGGAAGAGATGATGACTCACTCCTTATCCCCCCCATAGGTGGCTGCCCAAAAAGGGTGAGGTGTCCCCATTAGAAAAGTCTAAAATGCCCCCACTTGACCTATTTGATTTAAATTAAGAATGGGTTAAAGGTTGAGGTCAAATTAGTCTAGTTTTAAGTCTCTAATTAAACTAAACATATCCATAAATAAATAGTCTAACTACTAACTAAAATTAATATCATGTGGAATAAAATTAATATTATGTGGGCCATGTCTAACTAGTGTGTGGGTCCCACTAGAGTCAAAACTACCCCGGTCCCCGTTTCAAGTCGGATTGAGCTGAAATTCGAACCCGACTCAAATAACCCCAAAATAATATTATGAATAAATAAATAATTTCAAAAATATTCTAAAATAAAAAATGACAAAAATACTCCTATTTCTGGAAACTGGGGGTGACAAATCTATCCACCTTAAAAAATTTCGTCCTCGAAATTAAAACCAAACAATAGTAAAATGTCAAATCACAAGTCATGGCTAAAAATTTAAAATAATTTAAAATCTCAAAAATCAAAGCAGGAATTAAATGACTAAAATTATAAAATTTGAAATTACTCTTAAATAGAACTCCAAGTCTATCCACCTTAAAAGAATTCATCCTCAAAATTAAAACGAAGCAAACACAGAAAATTCATGCAATTTGATAATCGTATGCGTTTGTCCAATAATCATGATACTCAGAATCTCCGTCATGCCAGTGAGCAAGGCTACGATAAAGTCTTCAACTATGGTACATACCTCTAGAATTATGGTATTTAAAATTTTCGTATTGCCGCTAGCTTGGCAGCGAAAACCTTAAATTCCCACACCCGAGAAATACGTCCATAGTCTGACTATATGTCCTTACTCTGCCTGCTAGCATGACCCTAGAGGATTCTAAATCTCATAATCGAGGCGACCTAGCCCATACGACTTATCTCAGAAGAAAATCACATCACAAGAACAATTTTCATCCAACGATCAAGAACAGATAGAATCAAAGTTCAAGACAGTTTATAAGAAGGCAAATGCGGAAAGGAGATTCGAAAGATTGGAACCTGCTATATGCTCTGCTACTTCCTGAGTGGGCTCAACTGTCATGGCGAAAGCTCGCCCCTGCTGGCCTCCTATAGCCTGCTGCACTCTGTTCTGGCCTGCCTGTCTGGCTGCACGGACCGTACAGTCCTTCACCTGGTGGTCTGGAGCTCCACAGAATAAACAGACTCCCAACTTTATCCTACAAGCCTTCCGGGTGTGCTCCATCTTCTTGCAGAAGGTAAACTGGATGTCCTGCCTCCGGTCCTGTCCCTGGTGCTGCTGGGCACTGCGCCGGTGCCTGCTGAAACTGCAACTGAGGCTGCTGCTGCTGAAACTGCCTCTGTTGGAAATATGGGCACTTCGTCCGGCCCCGCACTAGAGCTGGCTTCGAGAACGTCACTGCTCCTCTTCGGCTTGAGGCCGAAGTCTCCTCTGCAATCTGCGCCTCCATCAGGATCTGCTCGAAGGTCGCGTCACGTCTCCCAGAGGTACGAGTGCGTACTGCATGTACAAGACCCCTCCGAAACTTTCGGGCCTTGCACCCCTCATCCTAGACCAAACTAGGTGCGAACCTGCTCAGGCAGAAGAACTCCGCTGCATACTCGTCTACCGACGAGTTCTCCTGCACCAGACTGGCAAACTGCCCCTGCAAAGCTGTCAAGGCTACATCTGGATAGAACTTCTCCTTAAAGAGTTTCCTGAAGTCCTCTCAAGACAAACCTCTCACTGACGCATGCGGATCCGTGCGGTACCAAGTCAGTGCTATATCGAAGAACTGGCTCGCTGTAGATGTCACCCACAGACCTCTCGGGACCTCTCCCAACTCCAGACTCCGCTGGACATCCTCTAGCCAGCCATCCGCGTATAGGATACCCTCGGTACCCTTGAACTCCCTCGGCCTCATCTTCCTGAAATCAAGGTGTGTACCTGGGCCTCCCCTGACCCTGCTGCTGATCTGGTGCTCCCTGAACTGTAGTCTGTGCACCTCTCTCTACTGCTGCCATTGCTAGCTGATGCGAGTTCTCTATAGTCTGTCGCAGTACCTCTGCCTGACGATGCTGTGCCTCTGCCTGTGCTCTCTGTGTCTGCAGCATCTGCTGTAGAAGGGCTATCATCTCCTGAGTATCTGTCGATAACTGAGGTGATGGTAGAAGAATGTCAGGGATGACTATGGACGGTCTCGCTGATGGAGGTGGAAGACCTCCTGGAACCGTCGCTGCTGCTACTCCCGCCGGAAGGGCAGGGACTGATGTGGCAGCTCCCTGAACTGCAGCTCTCTCAGCTGGAGGTGGAAGACCTCCGGGAACTGCCGCTGCTACTCCTGCCTGAAGGGCAGGGACTGTGGCTACTGCTCTCTCGACTGCTACTCCCGTAGCCGGAGGTGGAAGACCTTCCGGATCTGACCTCTCTGGAACTGTACTAGGCCCTGCCGCCTGAGAACGAGTCACCATCATCCTGAAGATGAATTGAACCCAAGAGATCAATATGGCACATGATAAGATATTATCAAAGGAGGACAATTGAATTCAAATGCAAGAAGAGTTGTCATGGTAATCAAAAGATCAGAAATTTTCTAAAATATGATTGAGTAACTCCTATCATACCCTAGATCTTACGTCCTAGTCGCAGGCTCGTAATTAGCACTCTAAGTCGAGCACCATTACGAGATCGCACTAATTGTGACTTCAGACCTGCATGGGCTACCACAAAAACGTGTCACGATCCGCACCCTGAAGAGGGGCACGAGCACGTGGTTACGTCCAGCCTACGCCGCAGTATCGACGGTAGAACGCTGTATATAGGGTCTGTAAATACTACGACTAAAACAGATAAAGGTACCTGTACAGTATATACACTCCGAATGGAGGTGACATAGCAATACAGTCTCAATCACATATATCAAACTAAGGTAGATAGCATGAAAAGGAAAATACGATAGATGAAACAGAAAATGAGTCCAAGATTCACAAATCAGAGCTATACACAAATATCCATGGTCTTCAGAAAATATATATAATAGATACTACAACTGACAGTGCTAGCTGACTCGCAGGCCAGGCAAACCTAACTAGCTATATTACTCAGGGTGAGCAAAATCTAGTGGCTCTACCAACAAGCCACGGTCTAAGTCTACTCCGTCAGACTCTACCCCATTAGTAGGTCGGGCAATCAGCCTCGAAATTATCTATAATATGTCAACGGTATCCTGTCAGAAAAATGAGCAAGTACGAAATACCAACAGCAGTTCCATATGAATTGACAAATTCTATAAGAGACAGTGTAATGAAATACAAGATAAAATTAACTGGAAATACATATCATGATATGAGTACTGAAAAGGACGACGATATGAATGTATATAGGGCGACTTGGAAACTATTCGGAAGCCGAGTTACAACCCCTAAACCAAACAAGGACCGGGGCTGTAACCCTTCTCTCGGACAGAACTTAGTCACCAAGATAATAAATATAAAAGGTGCCTTGAATTATTAGTGTGTCATGTGATCGACTTGGGAAAAATATGCTCAGGCTTTCCATCCGACCGGCTATGAACCCTGTATACAATAGAACGATAAGGCCAGTCACCATGGAAAGCTATGAACCGTATAGGGTAAGGCTTTACCCGTCGTGAGGCGAGGGTATAGCTATGAACCATATGTACCATAGAACCATGTGGGAATTTGATCACACAACCACTAATAACTCCCCCTATCCCCGAATAGTACAATGGATCTGGACATGAACACGTTATAACACGGGATTCCATAAGAGGGTAGCAAGTCCCCTTTTGAAATCGGTGTCTATACCAATACACTGAAATAAGACAGAATATGTACCAATATACCATATAACTCTAGGAATAACATCCCATGTCATGATCCAACATATACTTGTCCGTGAACTGTCGTGATTGGAAATCGAGTATAACACTACAATTGAATCGGATATAGCAGATATCAAGATAATGAAAACTATCAGTGAATGTACTCGCCTGTGGTCCTGAGCTGATAGGGTGAACAGACGCTCAGAGTGATCACAGACCTAAAATAAGATACTATGAGTTAATCAGAACTAAATACTGAAAAATGAAGCTAATTAAAGTCATGAATGCAAGTCTAAGTCAAAACTAGGTCAATCTAGGTCAGACTGAGTCACACTAGGTCATACTGGCTCATAGTAGGTCATACTAGGTCACTGGGAGTCAATCCAAGTCAAACTAGGTCAATCTGGTTCAAGGACTGACTTACAGTTGACTTTTGGTCAAAAAGTCAACTCTGGTCAACTCTGGTCAACACTGAGTCAACCCTGGGTCAACTCTAGGTCAAACGGAGTCAAAGGATTGACTTACAGTTGACTTTTGGTTAAAAAGTCAACTCTGGTCAACTCTGGTCAACACCTAGTTAATCCTGGGTCAACCCTAGGTCAAACAAGTCAAATGTTGACTAACAGTTGCCTTTCAGTCAACTGGTCAACTCTGCTTTGTTTTCGGTCAATTCTAAGTCAAGTGTTGACTTGAAGTTAACTTTGGGTCAAAAAGTCAACTCTTAGTCAACGGGGGTCAAGACTAGTCTAAACTATCCTCATCTAGTCATTATATACCAAGACAACCTATTTCTAATCCCATCTAGCAATTAGAAACCCAATACCTTACATTACCCAATACCCTCTATATTTACCCTTACAAGGTATTTCCCGATACCTTACCCATTACAAAGGAAACCCTTCTAGATCTCAGGATACTAGCCTAGGTTTCTTAGGGTAGCTAGATACTATCCTATCTAGGGTTTACCAACCAAGAAATCTAGGGTTCTTGGGCATCTAATCCATCTTATCTTCCATGTTGGTCATCCCAATATTACCTTAAGGTAATCTTGAGATATCAAGATACCACATCTAACATAACCCATTTCTTCTAAACCACACTCACTCTCCCTCACAAACATCATCTATCTAACCCCCATCTAACTTAGAATGCTACTCCTAAAATAACTCTCAAGAACCAACTCAAACAACTATCACAAACCCCCTAATGTATCTTAACATGACATGTAACATAACATGACCAACCTTATTTTCTACCACTATAAACACTACTCCACTAACCATCTAACACACTAATAACACTCTCTAACTCAGGGGTTTCGTAGTACTAAATGTGGTTGACAAGTGGGGGTAGGTATTTGGGGCTAAGGTGGTTCAAAAGGGGATGTTTCGGGACCACAAAAACTCCAAAAAACTATCCTGTAGTGCTTCTGCTTACTGCTTATTTCTGCTTACTGCTTATTGCTTACTGCTTATTCCTGCTGCTTTCCTGCTCATTCCCTCACTCTCTAACCATCTATCCACACACACAAATAAATATATATGCACATTCCACTCACAAATATATATATATATATATATATATATATATATATATATATATATATATATATATATATATATATATATATATATATATATATATATAATATATATATATATATTGACACTTTCATTATAATATATACACATGAAAATATTTTAAGAACTCATTTTAAAATAGACACACCCACAACTTATGTATATATATATAAGACACACATACAAATATATAATCAAGATACCTAATAATATAGTCACACACACAACCATAAGATATATATATATATATATATATATATATATATATATATGACACTCAAATATATATATATATATATATATATATTGAGTGTCATATATATATATATATATATATATATATATAATATATATAATATATATATATATATATATATATAAAGAGACACACCATTCTAAATATAAAATGAATATGATAAAATATGATACCATAAAGAACACATTATGAACAACTCTTTAAATATATAAATCTGAGATTAAAATACTAATTAATTATTCCTACATTATATTTATGCATACAAGTGTCTAAAATAGGGATTTTCCCACTAGGACACAACCACAACACAAAGGACACTCCTATGACCTCCAAATGGACACGAAATGGACACAAATGGAGATACAACCATGGGGGTCATTCCTATGGGTTCAAAATAATCTTATATGCATGTTGGGGTGGATTAGAGGAGAGATTATACCTTCCGGGAGAGAGATTCAAAGGAAAAAGCCTTCCGACACGACACCGACACGTAGAGATTCCAAAAGGACACGAACGAGCTCTGAATCCTCCCAAACTTGGCTAGCTCCTTCTTTCATGGAGTAGAGAAGAAATAAAGAAGATTTGGGGGAAGAAGGAGTTGATTTGGAGATGAAATCAATGGGGTTGCTCTCTAGAAATTTGGGGAAGAACATGAGAGAGAAAATGGATGGATAAAATAAAATGGAAGAGATGATGACTCACTCCTTATCCCCCTGTCACTTCCCGTTCCCAGAATAAAGTATTTTATACGTGTACTTCTTGAATGTACTTATTCAATATTTATCATGCATTTATTCTGTATTTAAAATTCTTCAAATTTGCGCTTATTAATTTTTTTTGTATTTTATTTTCTGCTTTTCTTGGCTCTTGGTTCATTTCGGTTCATGGGAAACCAACTTAGTTCGGTTTGGTTCAACATGGAAAGGAATGGATGGCTTGGATTAGGTGGAGAGAATGAATGGTGGAGATCCACTTGACCTTGATATAAAAGTTCTTCTTCCACTCTCTCTCTTCATTCATTCACATTTACTCCTCCACCAAACCCTAACCCATTTGGAGAGGACAAGTACATCTTGCACACCATGAGGGATTTCATGCATCCCCAATTATTTTTAGTTTATGTTATTCATCTTCTCTTCCTCTACAAGTTTAGGTCTTGAAGTTTTTGTTTTCCATGGATGGTTGGGTGTAGATCTAAGTTTTAAGTTTTAGTTTTCATAGTTTTGGTTTTCATATGAAATTTAGGGTTTTGATCTATCAAACATTGTTGTTTTCGAAATTAAGTGGTTCATGTTGTAGAGAATTTAATTCTACTAAAGTTTGGCTTTTGAAAAGTTAGATTTCGATTTATTTTGTGGAAGTTACTGGCAAAAAGTATTTTGGTTCGTTCCTATATTCATCTGCAGCACGAACAGCATGTCGCAGAAGGCGCATGTCGCAGTAGGCGCATGTTACAATGAGGCGCATGTCGCGGAAGGCACACAGCATGTCGCAGAAGGCGCATGTCGCAGTAGGCGCATGTTGCAATGAGGCGCATGTCGCGGAAGACACACAGCATGTCGCAGAAGGCGCATGTCGCAGTAGGCGCATGTTGCAATGAGGCGTATGTCGCGGAAGGCACACAGCATGTCGCAGTAGCCGCATATCATGTCGCGCATGAGCCGTATTAAGGCGTATGTCGCAGTAGGCGCATGTTGCATGAGGCGCATATCATGTCGCAGTTGAGCCACATGAGACGCATGTCGCGGTAGGCGCATATCATATCGCATTGATCCACATGAGGCGCATGTCGCGATAGGCGCATATCATGTTGCAGTTGAGCCACATGAGGCGCATATCATGTCGCAGTAGGTGCATATGGTGTCGCAGTTGCATGCATGTCGCAGAATAGGCCGCATATGCATAATTTGGTTGCTTCTGACTGTTATATGTCCTAATTAACTGAATTGTGGCTAGAATTTCTTTCAACTCCCAACATGAATTTGTTGATCTTTTCCTTGGATTCAAGAATATATTACCAACTATTTTATACTAGTTATGGACTCGACCATGCTTAATACTAATTTGACTTTTATGCCTTGTCATGAATTGACCCCGACTGTTACTTGACTAATAATTGATCATGCGTTCCTAGTTGGAACTAAGAGACTGGCTAGTCGTCTTATTGAATTGAATGAATGAGACACGTTCATGCAATGAACTATTATACTCGATTAGCCGATCCCGAATATTGGCATACAGGCACATGCAGGCTTCAAATTATTCATTTTTATTTATTTCTTTATCTTACAAAAATAGCATGTGTACTTTATGGTCAAGGCATGATTACTCCGTGGTTAGATTTGATTGTTGCATTACGCTATGTAAGACCTATAACATAGCCGCACGGGTATCGTTGTAGAGTTGCACATATCGTACCCCGTACGAAAGTACTCATTTGAACGACCATGATCCACGGCATGGAACTTCACGCAACGTAGAGACTATTAAGTTAAATAAAATAATGATGGCATGGAGAGAATGGATTTCTGAGTTCTTACATGGCAGCCCCCTTGGGACTATTAAGTGCCCGACGGGCCGGTTGGTTCCCACAGATACGGTAAATCTGTCACACGGACAGGGAACGGTATCTGCTTATATTATTGTACATGCTATAACGGCGGGCGTCCCGCTGGGACTCGTCTAACTACATGATTGGCACAATTGATTGATTGGATAGACTAGCCTTGCTTGCACATAGTAAGAACTGAGGAATTCCTAATTGCATAATTCCAGGATAACTTGGGACTCACAATAGCAAGCCGTAGGAATTGATTGGCCGTTCAAAGATGATTTGTTTGTGTATTGTACCTACTCTGTTACCTAACTGAGATGATCAGAATGTCAGGACATGACGGGCCAACTTCTGTTCTTGTTTGGTTGGGAGGTTGGTTCGAAGTGTTATGATGTTATGTGAATCCCAGTGGCAAGCAGAGATCTACTTATCATATTCTCTTATTACTGGTTTTAATTCCTCATATCGTGCTTCCTTGTGGTACTTGCTATTGGAGGTCTAACCTCTCTGGTTTTGAATGGCCAGATTTAGAGCCGGTTCCCGAGGACTCAGCTTACTTCCACCTCCAAGATGGTCAATACTAGAGGAATGATCGCAGGAGGACTCGAGTGGGTTCCTTACTTCCCCGCTCGTTTTGTTACTTACTTTATATTTTGCCGTTTGGCACCGACATGTTAGTCGGATTGTCTTGTACTTACCCTTACATAATTGTAATTAAGTCAGACTGCAGCTGATAACAATTGTGTATATGTTGCTATATCATCTGGCTATATTTTGTAAAGCCAGATCTCAAGAACATTTTGACTGAGCGTTTGGGATGCCTTACTGCTTTATCTTACATGTTCTCTATTTTTGTTTCTTATTTGAATGATTGAGACAATGGATGTGAAGTGACCATAGTGAGACTTTCATGTAGTATGCACCCCCCTCGTCTTTTAGACAGTATTGATCGTATTATACGGTATTCATCTACCCGTAATACGTAGCTGGCTGAGTCATTCCCCCGCTCTCCAGTATTCTGGTTCTGGGGCGTGACAAGGTTTTAGTGGTGGCCCATGCAGGTCTGATTTCAGACTTGTAGGGTGTTTTGATTTATAGGATGTCTCAATCACACGTGTTTCCCCCTTGATCTCATAATTCGTTATTCTCAACCCTTGCTTGACATTCTGGTATCCTTTGACTTCATTGATCCTTCATGTCCGGTTGCTTGATTGTTCTCTTGTCCCTTTTCTTAGGGGCACCTCGTCCGCACCTGTCAGAGCTGGACAGCAACAACATGGACAGCAATCTGGACAACCTGACCTTGTTGGTCAACAACAAGGGCCGGTACTAACTCAAGAGGCCACCCAGGAAGAAGTGATAGTGGAACCAGCAGCTGGGTCGCAGTATCCGGATGTTCCACCACCACCGACATTTCCACCTACCCAAGTAGACACACCAGCCCTTCTGGAGATCATGAGAGGAATGATGGCTACTCAGCAACATCAGATGTTGGCCCAGCAACGCATGCACACTCAGCTACAAGAGCAGAATGTGCTACTCAACCAAGGATTGCAGACAGCATTGGAAAGAGGGGCAAGGCCAGATTCAGGAGCATCAGCCAGGTTTTGCAAGTACAACCCCCACCGTTTCGAGGGCACGGAGGATGCCATCTCAGCAGATACATGGCTTAAGGATATGGAGGCTATTCTGACGGCAGCTAAGGTACCGGCAGAAGAACGTGTGGATCTGGTGAAGTTATTACTTTAGGATCTCGCACGTGATTGGTGGGAATCAGAGGAAGTGGACATCAGACGTCCTGTAGCTTGGGACGATTTCACTACAAGATTCAAGACCAAGTACTATGGAGTTGTGGCACAGTTTGAGCTACAACAGAAGTTTATCAGCCTCAGGCAGGCTGGCAAGACTGTAGATGCTTATGCAGCAGAGTTCTGCAGATTGAGTAGATTCGCCCCAGAGATGGTAGCAACAGAGAGCCAGAGGGCCATGAGGTTTCAGCAAGGGTTTCATCTTGAACTCTTACAATTGATAGAGGGGCACAATTACCAGACTTTTGATGAGATATTGACGGCGACTCGAAGGCATGAAATCACCATTTAGAGGCTTACGATGAGGACTGGGGGTCAGAAGAGATCCCACAGTCAGATTGAAGGAGGAGGGGGAGCAGCGTCCCGAACAACAGCACCATCCACTGGCATTCGTATCTACGATGTGGCGATACGAGGACCGGCACCATCACCCAGGCAGCAGCAACAACAACAGAGGAAGAACCAGCAACCCCCGGCGGACTGCACTTATTATGGGAAGATGGGACACACTAGAGATGTGTGTCGGACATTAAATGGACTATGTCTGATATGTAGAAATCCAGACCATCGGGTTACCACATGTCCCATGAATTCGAGGTCAGGAGGACCAGGGCAGCAGTTTCCTGCTCTGCCAGCACCAGGGACAGGCCAGTATCGAGGACCAGCAATAGCCGTTAGGCCGTTGGTACAGCGTTCGCAGGCTCAGATGTTTCAGCAGTAGGGACCGCCGATGCAGCAACACCAGCATAGACCACCCCAGCATCATCAAGGAAGGGGCCAGCAGCAGCATCAGGCTAGGCCGCAGCATGGGAATCAGCAAGGAGGTCGAGGGCAGGCATTCACTCTGTCCTTGGAGGAGGCATTGGCATCGGGAGATGTTGTGGCAGGTAACATTCTCGTCGTCTCATATCCCGCAGTAGCATTGTTTGATTCGGGAGCATCCCATTCATTTATATCTGCACAATTTGCGACACGGCTAGGAATGGAGTTCGAGGCATTGCCAGGGAGGTTGAATATACTCACTGGCAATGGGCTCGTAGGAGTTAGTAGAGTTATTCTAGCGTGTAGCGTTGTAGTTTGTGGCCATTCCTTACCCGCACGGTTGATAGAATTTTCTGTTGGAAATTTTGACGTTATCTTAGGCATGGACTGGCTGAAAGACAGCCATGCGACAATAGATTGTCGTAGAGGGAGTGTATCTTTTGATATTCCAGGCATGAAGCGGTTTACCTTAGTCAGATCAGAGGCAACTCAGCAAGAGCAGGGAATAGTAGCGGCAATGGAAGAAGTTCAGATTCCGAAGGTAGTTGAAGAATTTCTAGACGTATTTCCTGAAGAACTTCCAGGGCTACCACCGATTAGAGATATTGAGTTCAGTATAGAATTGGCACCAGGAACTAAACCAATATCAGATCGAGTTTACAGAATGGCAGATTCAGAGCAGGCCAAGGTATATCAGCATATAGAGGAATTGAAGGAGAAGAAGTTCATCCAAGCTAGCGTATCACCGTGGGCAGCACCAGTGGTACTTGTGGGGAAGAAGGATGGGTCATCCAGATTATGCATTGACTACAGGAAGCTTAACGCGGCAACAGTGAAGAACAAGTACCCACTACCCAGGATCGACGACTTATTTGATCAGTTGAGCAAAGCTAGAGTTTTCTCCAAGATAGATCTTCGTTCAGGGTACCATCAGGTGAGGGTTCGGAAGGAAGATATTCCCAAGACAGCATTTAGGTCGAAGTATGGGCATTATGAATTCTTAGTAATGCCGTTTGGTTTGACCAATGCTCCAGCAATATTCATGGATTTGATGAACCGCATCTTTATGCCATACTTAGACCAGTTTGTCGTTGTATTTCTTGACGACATTCTCGTATATTTTGCCAGTGAAGAGGAGCATGAAGACCACCTCAGGAAAGTGTTACAGGTTCTGAGAGAGAACCAGTTGTACGCCAAGCTCAGCAAGTGTGAGTTTTGGTCGGATCATATTTCATTTTTGGGTCATATCATATCAGGAGCTGGAGTAGCAGTGGATCCCAAGAAGGTAGAAGCAGTAGAGAGTTGGCCAGTACCCAAGACCGTAGCTGATGTGTGGAGTTTCTTGGGATTGGCAGGATATTACAGAAGGTTCGTATCAGACTTTGCAAGGCTTTCAGCACCCATGACCCGCTTGACCCGGAAGGATGTACCATTTGTTTAGTCGGCAGAATGTCAGGCATCATTCGAGACTTTAAGGCAGAAGTTGATATCAGCGCCTATTCTTACATTACCAGTTGGACCCGGAGGTTTTACAGTATATTGTGATGCGTCAGGTAAAGGACTTGGATGTGTCCTTATGCAGCATGGGAAGGTGATAGCATATGCATCTAGGCAGCTTCGGGACCACGAGAAGAATTATCCAACACATGATCTGGAATTGGCGGCAGTAGTGTTTGCTCTGAAGCTATAGAGGCATTACTTATATGGTGATCGAGTAGAGATGTACACAGATCATAAAAGTCTGAAGTACATCTTTACTCAGAAGGATCTGAACATGAGACAGAGAAGATGGTTGGAGTTGATCAAGGATTATGACGTGGAGCTTCAGTATCACCCAGGCAAGGCGAATGTGGTAGCAGACGCTCTTAGTAGGAGAGGCGGCGGATTTATGTTGACAACCCAGAAGTACATCTTAGAAGACCTTCAGGAGATGGGCATCGAAGTTATACTTCCTAGTGATGTAGGGGTTCTAACAAGTTTACAAGTTCAATCTGATTTGGTAGACAGGATCAAGGCAGCTCAGGCACAGGACCCAAGGATTCAGAAGCTTAGGGCAGAATGTGAGTCAGGACTCAGGAAGGAGATGAGAATTCATGAAGACGGTACACTTAGGTTTGGATCACGTCTATGTGTGCCTAGTGGAGATATCAGACAGGAGGTTATGACAGAGGCTCACAGTTCTCAGTATTCTATTCACCCTGGAGGGACCAAGATGTACCAAGATATCAAGCAGCATTTCTGGTGGAACGGGATGAAGAGATTGATAGCTAGATTTGTTTTCCGTTGCTTGGTATGTCAGCAAGTGAAGGCAGAACAACAGAGGCCAGCTGGGTTATTGCAACCGCTTTCTATTCCGGAATGGAAATGGGAGCATATTACAATGGACTTTGTGACCGGTTTACCGAGATCACCAAGTGGTAAGGACGCTATTTGGGTGATAGTAGATCGGCTTACGAAGGTGGCACACTTTCTTCCTTTCAGAGTAGGGCAATCTACAGAAAATTTGGCAGAGTTGTATATGCAACAGATAGTCAGGCAGCATGGAGTCCCTGTCAGTATTGTGTCGGATCGAGATACCCGCTTTACATCACATTTCTGGAAAAGCTTACATCACAGTCTGGGTACCAAGTTAAGATTTAGCACGGCTTACCATCCGCAGACGGATGGGCAATCAGAAAGGACGATTCAGACTTTAGAAGACATGTTGCGAGCTTGCACTCTAGATTTTGGAGGATCTTGGGAGAGCCACCTGCACTTGGTCGAGTTCTCGTACAACAATAGTTATCAAGTCAGTATCCAGATGGCGCCATTCGAAGCACTATATGGTAAGAAGTGCAGATCACCGCTTGCATGGGATGATATCGGAGAGAGGAAGATATTAGGCCCAGAAATGATCATTCAGACGGTTGAAGTGGTTAAGGGAATTAGAGAGCGACTTCGAGTTGCGCAGGATCGGCATCGTCATTGGGCGGACCAGTATCGTAGGCCGTTAGAGTTTTCTGTTGGGGACCACGTGTTCTTGCGGATCTCACCTACCCGTGGGGTCATTAGATTTGGCGTTCGCGGGAAGTTGAGTCCGCGATACGTAGGACCCTTTGTTATTCTTGATAGGATAGGCGATGTTGCTTATCGTTTATCCCTCCCACCTTTGTTACGAGAGGTGCATGACGTATTTCATGTATCTCAGTTGCGAAGGTATGTATCAGACCCAAGCCATATCCTTGACCATTCTGAGCTGGTTGTTGGTACCAACCTGTCTTACGAGGAACAGCCTGTGTCCATTTTGGACCGAAGAGAGAAGATACTCAAGAACCGAACAATTAGCCTTGTCCGGGTTGCTTGGGGTCATCACTCATTAGGAGAGTCAACGTGGGAACGTGAGGATGATATCCGATCACGGTATCCGCACTTGTTTGACTCACAAGGTATATCTCTCTCTATATACCTTGATTGTCTTAACTCCTCATACTTGTCACCTTATAAGTAGAATTGTTTGATATCGTAGATTGTTAAGCATAGATATATTGCTTGCTATTTGACATTGTAGAATAGCTACTTGCTCCAATTACTTGTACTTAGATTAGTCTAGCTCTGACATTTCTGTCCTGCTTGGATCTGAAATTCCGAGGACGGAATTTTTCTAAGGAGGGTAGAGATGTCACTCCCCGTTCCCAGAATAAAGTATTTTATACGTGTACTTCTTGAATGTACTTATTCAATATTTATCATGCATTTATTCTGTATTTAAAATTCTTCAAATTTGCGCTTATTAATTTTTTTTGTATTTTATTTTCTGCTTTTCTTGGCTCTTGGTTCATTTCGGTTCATGGGAAACCAACTTGGTTCGGTTTGGTTCAACATGGAAAGGAATGGATGGCTTGGATTAGGTGGAGAGAATGAATGGTGGAGATCCACTTGACCTTGATATAAAAGTTCTTCTTCCACTCTCTCTCTTCATTCATTCACATTTACTCCTCCACCAAACCCTAACCCATTTGGAGAGGCAAGTACATCTTGCACACCATGAGGGATTTCATGCATCCCCAATTATTTTTAGTTTATGTTATTCATCTTCTCTTCCTCTACAAGTTTAGGTCTTGAAGTTTTTGTTTTCCATGGATAGTTGGGTGTAGATCTAAGTTTTAAGTTTTGGTTTTCATAGTTTTGGTTTTCATATGAAATTTAGGGTTTTGATCTATCAAACATTGTTGTTTTCAAAATTAAGTGGTTCCATGTTGTAGAGAATTTAATTCTACTAAAGTTTGGCTTTTGAAAAGTTAGATTTCGATTTATTTTGTGGAAGTTATGGCAAAAAGTATTTTGGTTCGTTCCTATATTCATCTGCAGCACGAACAGCATGTCGCAGAAGGCGCATGTCGCAGTAGGCGCATGTTGCAATGAGGCGCATGTCGCAGAAGGCACACAGCATGTCGCCGAAGGCGCATGTCGCAGTAGGCGCATGTTGCAATGAGGCGCATGTCACGGAAGGCACACAGCATGTCGCAGAAGGCGCATGTCGCAGTAGGCGCATGTTGCAATGAGGCGCATGTCGCGGAAGGCACACAGCATGTCGCAGTAGCCGCATATCATGTCGCACATGAGCCGCATTAAGGCGCATGTCGCAGTAGGCGCATGTTGCATGAGGCGCA
The DNA here is from genome assembly GCA_029216955.1 of Iris pallida. Taxonomy (NCBI): domain Eukaryota; kingdom Viridiplantae; phylum Streptophyta; class Magnoliopsida; order Asparagales; family Iridaceae; genus Iris; species Iris pallida. The sequence continues at coordinate 850,218 of JANAVB010032820.1, forward strand.
TATCATGTCGCAGTTGAGCCACATGAGGCGCATGTCGCGGTAGGCGCATATCATGTCGCAGTTGAGCCACATGAGGCGCATGTCGCGATAGGCGCATATCATGTCGCAGTTGAGCCACATGAGGCGCATATCATGTCGCAGTAGGTGCATATGGTGTCGCAGTTGCATGCATGTCGCAGAATAGGCCGCATATGCATAATTTGGTTGTTTCTGACTGTTATATGTCCTAATTAACTGAATTGTGGCTAGAATTTCTTTCAACTCCCAACATGAATTTGTTGATCTTTTCCTTGGATTCAAGAATATATTACCAACTATTTTATACTAGTTATGGACTCGACCATGCTTAATATTAATTTGACTTTTATGCCTTGTCATGAATTGACCCCGACTGTTACTTGACTAATAATTGATCATGCGTTCCTAGTTGGAACTAAGAGACTGGCTAGTGGTCTTATTGAATTGAATGAATGAGACACGTTTATGCAATGAACTATTATACTCGATTAGCCGATCCCGAATATTGGCATACAGGCACATGCAGGCTTCAAATTATTCATTTTTATTTATTTTGTTATCTTACAAAAACAGCATGTGTACTTTATGGTCAAGGCATGATTACTCCGTGGTTAGATTTGATTGTTGCATTACGCTATGTAAGACCTATAACATAGCCGCACGGGTATCGTTGTAGAGTTGCGCATATCGTACCCCGTACGAAAGTACTCATTTGAACGACCATGATCCACGGCATGGAACTTCACGCAACGTAGAGACTATTAAGTTAAATAAAATAATGATGACATGGAGAGAATGGATTCCCGAGCTCTTATATGGCAGCCCCCTTGGGACTATTAAGTGCCCGACGGGCCGGCTGGTTTCCACAGATATGGTAAATCTGTCACACGGGCAGGAAACGGTATCTGCTTATATTATTGTACATGCTATAACGGCGGGCGTCCCGCTGGGACTCGTCTAACTACATGATTGGCGCAATTGATTGATTGGATAGACTAGCCTTGCTTGCACATAGTAAGAACTGAGGAATCCCTAATTGCATAATTCCAGGATAACTTGGGACTCACAATAGCAAGCCGTAGGAATTGATTGGCCGTTCAAAGATGATTTGTTTGTGTATTGTACCTACTCTATTACCTAACTGAGATGATCAGAATGTCAGGACATGACGGGCCAACTTCTGTCCTTGTTTGGTTGGGAGGTTGGTTCGAAGTGTTGTGATGTTATGTGAATCCCAGTGGCAAGCAGAGATCTACTTATCATATTCTCTTATTACTGGTTTTAATTCCTCATATCGTGCTTCCTTGGTACTTGCTATTGGAGGTCTAACCTCTCTGGTTTTGCATGGCCAGATTTAGAGCCGGTTTCCGAGGACTCAGCTTACTTCCACCTCCAAGATGGTCAATACTAGAGGAATGATCGCAGGAGGACTCGAGTGGGTTCCTTACTTCCCCGCTCGTTTTGTTACTTACTTTATATTTTACCGTTTGGCACCGACATGTTAGTCGGATTGTCTTATACTTACCCTTATATAATTATAATTAAGTCAGACTGCAGCTGATAACAATTGTGTATATGTTGCTATATCATCTGGCTATATTTTGTAAAGCCAGATCTCAAGAACATTTTGACTGAGCGTTTGGGACGCCTTACTGCTTTATCTTATATGTTCTCTATTTCTGTTTCTTATTTGAATGATTGAGACAATAGATGTGAAGTGACCATAGTGAGACTTTCATGTAGTATGCACCCCCCTCGTCTTTTAGACAGCATTGATCGTATTATACGGTATTCATCTACCCGTAATACGTAGCTGGCTGAGTCATTCCCCCGCTCTCCAGTATTCTGGTTCTGGGGCGTGACAACCCCCCCCATAGGTGGCTGCCCAAAAAGGGTGAGGTGTCTCCATTGGAAAAGTCCAAAATGCCCCCACTTGACCTATTTGATTTAAATTAAGAATGGGTTAAAGGTTGAGGTCAAATTAGTCTAGTTTTAAGTCTCTAATTAAACTAAACATATCCATAAATAATTAGTCTAACTACTAACTAAAATTAATATCATGTGGAATAAAATTAATATTATGTGGGCCATGCCTAACTAGTGTGTGGGTCCCACTAGAGTCAAAACTACCCCGGGTCCCCGTTTCAAGTCGGATTGAGCTAAAATTCAAACCCGACTCAAATAACCCCAAAATAATATTATGAATAAATAAATAATTTCAAAAATATTCTAAAATGAAAAATGACAAAAATATCCATGTTTCTGGAAACTGGGGGTGACAGAAAATGTGAGAACTCTCGCACCGCGCTCCACGCTCGTGCTAAGGCACAAGCTTACGTACAAGTTCCTTATGCGTTCAACAATGAAACAATGAATGGATTACAACAATGAAATAGAAGACTATTACATAGTCGTTCCGAGTAGAGTATAGCAACATTGAAAGACTATGGACCGATGGGTCGCCAAGGCGACTCCCGTACCGGAAGTTGCAAAAATGTATGAATGAATGAATGAACGAATAAGTGAATGAATGAATCGACGAATGAATAAATGAATATGTGAATGAATCAATGAACGAACGGACAAGTGAAAGAAAGAAAAGAAAGAATGAATAAAAAGATAAGAAAGAAAGGAATGATTAGCGACAGGTATGAAGGGCACGTGCAACGGGGCTCGCTACCCGCGCTCCACGGACGCCAACTTGGTCGATAACGCATTATGGCTAAGGGTTAGCCTACGGCTCGGAGACAGTCGTTAAGTTAAAAAGGACAAATAATACGAAATGGCCGTGGACAATCTCCTCGTATACGGGAGGTGGGAGATATAAGGGATTTCCGCAGCATGATCAAAGGGAGGATCGTGGCCGGCCTAGGCGAAAATCAAAAGGGGGCTTACGGGTTGCCTGGGTGTGGGCTTGGTCATCCGGAGGACTTAAGTGTAGGGTATTTCAAGACACTATCAACGTGTACCAGCCCGCACGCTCTGAATAGTTGCGAAATACCAAGGTAAAAAGGGTCCAAAATGGCTTATGATGCCAGCGACCGGTGCATATAGAGTTAAGTGGGCTTTGCTGGTGGTAATCCACGTGTAAGTCCTTGCATTGAATAAAGTGGTCTAAGTTAACTAAATGAAGTGCCTTCTGAACAGGCTTGAAATATAACACACCAAAGGATAAAGAGTACTTCGTGAAATTGAGTTAGAAAACACGCCTACGTCGCGCTAGGACCTGAGGCAGGGATACGCACTGACATTGAAAGTTTATATGAATTCTTGACTAACTTGGTTTACTTGGACAGGGAAGGCTGGACGGTAAGTATGGATAAGTCGTGCATGTATTTTCATGCGATACTTGAATTCGGCAACACGAGATAGGTTATGATATGTGCCATGAAATTGACCCTAAGGCAAGATTTGCAAGACAATGAATGATAGAAGGTGCACAAAAGTAAATAGAACGTGTTTGGTAATGATAGCATTGTGGGCGAGCTAGCCTCCCCACCAGTGCATAACAATGTACTGATAACCCCATAGTCTGCTTACATGATGCAGAAGACGTCGTCGGGTGCGGAGCTTCCCTCGAACGTGCTAAGGCGCGGAGCTCTCTCTGGGGCCTTGGCACGTTGCAAGAAGCTGAAGCACCATATACATGACATAATGTATCGAAACATCGCCATGAATCATTCCATCTTGTAAGCCATTTGGCACGCCTTTTATGTTTCAGAGAGGGAGAGCTTGAGCGATTTGTAATCTCGGCCTAGCGCCGCTTGTAAACTTTTTGAATGTCAATAAAGAGTTTGAATTTGCTTCAATTTGTGTTCAATTACTTTCCGCTGCAAAATGGAAACACTCTGTGCGACTCTGTGGCCTAGCTAAAATCGGCCGTTTATGGACTTAGCCTTGCACGGGCGTAACCTAGGCCCGTGCGACATCACGTCTTAACGAGGACGATCGCTCCTACGGGAGCGGGACGTGACAAAACTGATCCAGATATTCATGGAAAACCTTGTTCATAAGGTTCATGAATACCGCAGGGGCATTCGTCAATCCAAACGGCATGACCAAAAATTCATACTGACCATATTTTGTGTTGAATGCCGTCTTTGGAATATCCTCCTTCCTGACCTTGATTTGATGGTAACCAGATCGAAGGTATATCTTCCAGAATACCTTAGCTCCACTGAGTTGATCAAACAGGTCATCGACGCGGGACAGAGGGTACTTGTTCTTGATGGTGATATTGTTTAGCGCCCGGTAGTCGATGCACATCCGCACAGTCCCGTCCTTCTTGGGTACGAACAAGACAGGTGCTCTCCGGGGTGAAGCTGCATCTCTGATAAATCCAAGGGCCTTCAGCTCATTGATCTGGTCCTTCATTTCCTTGGCCTCCTTAGGGTTGACTCTGTAGCATCCCCGAGAAATAGGGGCAGAGCCGGGAACTAGGTCGATGGTGAATTCTACATCTCGATTCGAGGGTAATCCTGGAAGACTATCAGGGAAAACATCCATGAATTCTGCTATGATAGGGTGAGGAGGTCCAGATTCTTCGGTGATAGAGGAGTAAGTAATACCCTCCATATCTTCCGGAGCTCGAGAGATTTCAAACTCCGGCTCTCCAGGTGGGCTGAAGACTATACATCCTCTGTGACAATCTATCAGCGCATGCTGCTTACTTAACCAGTCCATTCCTAGGACTACATCATAGTTAGGTAAGGGCATCACAAGTAAGGGTGCTAAAAAATTGTGTCCTGAGATATTTATAGGGCAGTTACAGGTCTCAGTGATGGGTATGGGTCCACCATTAGTCATAACTCTACATATCTTCTTGCTAAATCTCGTAATTAGGTGGTGTGCAAAGATGAATTTTGATGATATAAAACTATGTGATGCACCCGAATCAAATAATGCTAAAGCAGGATGTGAATGCACATAAATGAAACCTGCGATGACATCAGCGGTGGGTTCCTGCTCTGGCATTTGCTCATCTGCTGTTAGGGAAAAAGCTCGCCCAGTCTTCTATTGATGCTGCCCAAACTGTTGTTGCTGAGTGGGTAGGGGAGCCTTCTGCGATATTGTTCCAGTCCGGTTGAATGCCGTGGGATAATCCTTCACTTGGTGGGTGGCAGACCCACAGACTAGGCAGCGTCCTAGCCTCTTCCTGCAGATGTTCGACTGATGTCCTGGCCTCTTGCAGAAATCGCTGACAGGAATCTGCTTCTGAGGCGCTCTGTCATTGTTCCTCGCCTGATGATGCTGCTACTGGTGGTGAGAAGGCCTGTTGTTATTGTTGTGATTGGGCCTCTTCTGGTTATTCTGAAAGTTGCTAGTTCCAGAATACTCCCTCTTTGAACGAGCATGCTGACTCTTCTCTATATCATGAGCTCGTATTAGGATCCTCTCGTACGTCTTGGCGCTGCCTGCGATCACGGGAGTACGAATCTCTTCCCTCAGTCCATACCTGAATCTTTTAGCACGATCGGCGGGGTCAGCAACCAAGTTCTTGGCAAAGCGACTAAGTTGACCAAACTCGGCCGCATATTCTCCAACAGTCATGTTCCCTTGTTTCAGATTCTGGAACTGTCTTTCCATCTCCCGCAACTCTGATGTTGGGAAGAACTTCCTGTGGAACAACCACTTGAAGGTGTTCCAGTCAAGCTTCCTGTCCTGGAGTCGGGGTTCATTCCGATACCAGGTGATGGCTACATCTAACAGTTGGAGTCCCACAGCTTCAACTTGGAGATCATCAGGAAGTCGAGCAACGCTGAGGAGACGCTCCATACTGTCGAGCCATTCGTCAGCATAAATGATTCCCTCGGTTCCTTTGAAAGGTCGAGGGCCCAGCTTCTTGAATTTCTCGATATCTCCGACTTTAGCCGGCCTTGGTTCAGATTGGGCTGTGTCTCCTCTCTCCAGTGCAGTCATAGCCACATTGTGGGCATTTTCCATGCCTTCTCTCATAATCGTCGTCTGTTCGCGATGAGCTTCAGCTTGAGTTCTCTGTGCCTCAAGAACTCCTCGTAGTAGGCCTACGAGGTCGGTGGGGTTCACGGGCATTGGTGGGGCAGCTGGATCGGGCACCACCGTAGGAGCTTGCTGTTCAGTCTGCGAAGATGTAGGATCTAACACTTGAGTGGTAGTATAAAATCCATGGGGTGCTGGTGCATTATGGGGACGATCGGTCAGCTGTCGGGGTGTAGGATCCGGACTCGATTGAGGAGGTGGGGTGTGATCGGGTGATGACATCCCATCGCCAGCAGGATTGGTGGCCATACTCTGGAAGGTTTAGGATTGCAAAACATAAGCAAGGTAGCCGACCAGTCTATAACAAACAAAAATATTTATTTATAATATATATCGGTCCTATGTTGTGACAAATTAATATTATAGTGTTCTAAATGTTTCTAGATATGTTTACCTAAGTTGTTGATCGGACCTGCATGGGCCACCACTAAAAATATGTCACGACCCGGTCCCAAATTGTTGGATCGAATCGGATCATGCCCAGCCTGCACCGTTGTGAGACGGCGGCAGTAAGCTGTATCCAAATGCAGGTAATCACAACAACACAATCTATTTTGTCACAACATCTAAATTCCGAATAATAAAAACTTGTCCAATAAAAGGTTCACTTAATACAACTGATAAAAATAAAAATTGTCTTTTTATTCAACATCAAACTAAAAGAAAATCATCCTCTAGAGAGTAGGCTCATCAGCCACAGAATCATCGTCCTCCAAATGGGACTCCGACAGAACAGCTGGATAAAGCACCGGGTCGTAGTAGCTATTTATCAATAGCTTAGCTTCATCAAAGGAACCTATTGGGGGTGGGGGATCCAATCAGGAAAGGAGCAAAGTACAATTATGAAAATTTAACAATTTAACTAATAATTAGAAATTTGCAGTTTAAACAGTTAAAATATTTGAACAATATTTTTCAGCAATTTTTTCACAATTGAAAACAATGTGATTTTTGAGTATGTAATGCTTATAACCGGCTTGGGTTGTACAATAGTATCCTAGTGATACGATACGGCTTATCCTTGTGTGTATGAGGGGTAAGCTCGCACAATCAATATGCAATATGAGGGGTATTAGTCATAATACACTACACTACTCCCCAATCCCACAATCAATACTCTAGGAGAGAGTTCGTGTAGCAATGTGGTTTAATCTTGCAATATTACAATTATTAACTAAATTGAAAAATAAACACAACCGTACTTGCCTTTGTTTATAACTGGATTTTGAAGGGTCGGTTCCAGAAAAGGAAATCAGACTCGTCCTTGAAATCCTACATTGGAGAAGTTCTTTCTTAGAACCAAAATTTAACCAGATGTAGGTGTGCTAGTTACAATCTCTAAAATTTGATCCTAGTCAAATTGTATATTGTTATAAATAAAACACGTTTATTGATGCGATTCAAGTTATTAATTTAACGAGGGAAAATCAAGTTAACATTTTTATTGGAAACTTCGCAATTTTCAATTATTTGGCAAAACTTCGTATTTTGTAATATATATATATAAATTAGTTATTTTTCTTTTAATGAGAAGTCATGAAATTTTTCTAGGTTACAAACTTGAAATCTTATTATTTTTAATGTGAGAAAACTCTTATTAATTTTTCTATAAAAATAAATATTTAGTTTACCGTTTACGCGTTACCTACAAATCAACAATTCAGAAAATAAAAGAAAAAACTACTTACTATTACAATTTCACAGAAAATAGAAAAGAAAAACTTGGACTTATGTCCTTACAAATTTCTTTACATAAATTAACTAAAATTAAAGGTGAGCTCTGAGTGCCGCGAACGGTCCAACAGTAGGCCGAAGTCCTGCACCAAAATATTAACAACAGTAACCATTCTAAAAATAATAATAAATTAAAATAATTATTAGAATGCGTCTCAGACTTGGTCATAAAATCTCAGGTTGAATTCTAGCTTATGCCTCAACGTCCGGAATGACCGGTTTCGTTTGCATTTAGGTAGGATTTGAAAATAATTTTATTCAAGACTTTAAAATATATTCTCGAAAATTTGGGCAGCACCTCCTCTATAATTGGGACAACCCAATCCTGAAAAAATACAAACAAAATATTCCAAATGCCAATACATAACCAAAATCCTTTTCAAAGCGATTTATATATATAAAATGAATTAACAGAGCTTAAATCCTGAATCCGAGAATCCAAACTCCAAATCTATCGAACTCGAAATCGGAAGCAAGCCCGACTATTCCATATCAAAATTGGAATAATCAGAACCACATCCGAAAAGAAACCAGAATACTAAACATCACAGCATGAATTCCGAAATAACCGAAGAATCCGAAATGAAATTCGGGAACCAAAAGCTACAGAACCACGTATAGAACATCCTGAACTCTACTCGAAAATTTCCGAGAACCACAGAACTAACAAACAACAGAATCCTAAAACCACATAATCATTCCGAAGGAAATTCGGAAAATCCGAATCCACGAATCGGAGACCATGTCATCATTGACACAATATGGGGGAAACACAGGAACACCAAAAATATACCTCGGATGCTCGGCTAGAGCTCTCAGGTGAAAAATTAGGGAAGATGAAAATCCACACGAACTCGGAAAACTCTAGAACACGCAGACAGCGGTTTGCGGCCACGGAAACAGCCGATCGGAATCCACATGATGCTGAGGATAGCAGATCGGGGTCGCTCGGGGAGGTGAACAGCCCACGGCTCGCAAAGGGGGCGGCCGCGGGTGGCTCGGGAAAGCACGGCGGCGGAAAAGCCGCGTGGGGTCGGCCTGAAAGGGGGCCGGGCAGGGATCGCCGGACTCTGGCGACGCTGGATGTGGCGTCGGGGAGCGTGCCGAAGGGAGCTCCGGCTAAGGCTTTTGGGAAAAAGGGTTTGGGAGAGTGAATGAGGAATAATGAAGAGAATGGGGGTTTATATAGGGGTGAGCACCAGGGGTTACGGGAGGGGAAAGGTTGCCGGACGTTCGGAAGAGGAAGGGTGGCGACGGCTGGCGGTTTCGGAAGGAAAGGGGCCTGCGAGCGGTTTGGTCGGGAAGGAAAGGAAAGGCTTTTCCTTTGCCTGGATCAATTGAGAGTGAGAGAGAGTAATAAGAGAGTTAAATAAGTGTTAATTGAGAGTTAAAGAAAATTAAAATGATTTATTCCTTTGCTGTTGGTTTTAAGAGAGTTATGAATTAGGGTTGTAATAAAAAATATATTAATGAAAGTTTTATAGGAAATGATATGAATATCTTTTCTTAAAAAAATAGGATAATAATATACTAATGGACTTTAATGATTAATTTCGGAAAAACAAATTTGGGTTCGAGACGGGTTCAAGTCAGGTTCCGAACGGGTCAGGACCAACATTCGAAATTCTAGGATTAGATATTTTCTAAAATATGGTTTTTCATAAAAATAATAATAATTAATTTAGCAACAATTTATAAAAATAAAATTTTACGGGTTTTGACTCAACTCTAAAATTTCAGAAATAATAAATTTTTCTAAAAATACAATTTTCCTAAATTAACAATTAATAATGATTTATAATATTAATTAGCTAATTAAATTATTCAATTAATTAACTAAAATTTACGGGTTTCACACAAACACATGATATAATCATTGGGCTAACAATTTAGTACACAAGAATTTTTTTTTGAAAAGTTCGTTCAATTTGGACGAGCTTATGAAGTGGGTGGTTGCCATGAAAATTTGCTTCTATTGTGATTTTTGAGAAACAACAAGTAATCCCAAACCTAGCCTTATTTGGGTTGCTCATGCTTATTTTTTTGTCCGTTGGATGGTTGGTGCAAGGCCACAAGTTGAAACATATTGATTCTGCCAGTTCTCATCTTTTGTGAGTGTTAGTAAAGACTTACCGTGCCGCCAACCGGGAAGAGTCGTACGAAGAGACGATGGAATACGCTAAACCCGAAAATGGCTCAGCAGATATGCAACACCTGTATAGAACGAAGAATTCTTACCACGGTCATTTAGTCAGTTCATCACAATTGTTGTAATCGAAGCAACGATTCGCTTAAGACAAAAAGAGGACTTAATGGGCCAATTTCGCTTTAACTAGGTTTTGTTTTCGACCTTGACTGGTTTTTTTGAGTATTTCGAAAGCAAGACGATATAGAGAATCAGGGGGCCAAGAGGGAATAAAACCAACTAGATATCCAATATGACGACATCGCAAGTCAAGGTCAAAGACTCGTCCCGTCCCATCCTATCCCAACTAGGTGAACGAATCTCTCTTTGAAGAAGGAAAGTTGTTTGGTAAGCATATTCGCTCTTGGGACAACTTTTCAATCTTTTAAAAGCTGCTTCTGCTTATAGACTAAATAAGCACTTAGTTTAATAAAACATTTTACTTAAGGATTTATCTACGTTAATTACCCCCAAGTTTTATGTTTATAATATGAAATATCCTTACTTTAAAACCAATTACACACACTACCCTTCACTTTAGGGAATTTTTTTTTAAAGATATGGATAGTTATGTTATAACTTTCTATTTTTATCTTAAAGTAGGAGTATTCCGTGTAATAAACATAAAATATGAGAGTAGTCCGTGTAATTAGTTTAAGGGGGCGTTTGGTACGCGGTATTTTTTTTTTATTTCCGGAAAAATTTAAGATGGGAATCTATTACCACGTTTGTTTGGCTTATAAAAAATTTATTTCCGGGAATTATAAATACCCGGATAAATAGTTTACCCATAAACATGAGAATTCTATCCCTTGAGAATAGGTGGATATTTTTTTTTTGCCCGGGCAAAAAAAAATTGTCAAATTTTTTTTCTTCTTTTTTGATCAATTTTGATTAGTTTTCAACATTTTTTCTTTTTTGTCGTTTGTCGTTTTAAGTGATTTTTTGTCGTTTTTACCCATTTTTGTCTTTTTTTATCACTTTTTGATTTTTTGGTCGTTTTTATCGCTTTTTTGTCATTTGTTGTCGTTTTTACCAATTTTTTGTCGTTTTAAGCGATTTTTTTGTCTTTTTACCCATTTTTGTTACTTTTTGATTATTTTTTGTCGTTTTTATCGCTTTTTTATCATTTTTACCAATTTTTTGTCGTTTTAAGCGATTTTTTGTCGTTTTTACCCATTTTTTGTCACTTTTTGATTATTTTTTGTCGTTTTTATCGCTTTTTTGTCATTTTTTTGTCGTTTTTACCAATTTTTTGTCGTTTTAAGCGATTTTTTGTCGTTTTTTACCCATTTTGTCTTCTTTTGTCACTTTTTGATTTTTTTTTTTCGTTTCTACCCAATTTTTGTCATTTTTGTCGTTTTTTTGTCAATTTTTGTCATTTTAAGTGATTTTTTGTCGTTTTTATAGTTTTTTTTGTTTTACCGATTTTTAGTCGTTTTTGTCGCTTTTTGGTCATTTTTACTGATTTTATGTCGTTTTTTGTCATTTTTGTCGATTTTACCGATTTTTTGTCGCTTTTTGGTTATTTTTTGTCATTTTAACCGATTTTTGTCCTTTTGGTCATTTTTATCGATTATTTTTCGTTTTTGTCGCTTTTTGGTTATTTTTTGTCGTTTTTAACCGATTTTTTTGTTGTTTTTAACCGATTTTTTTGTCGTTTTTAACCGATTTTTTTGTCTTTTTTGTCGTTTTAACCAATTTTTTGTTGTTTTTTGTCGTTTTTGTCGCATTGGTTGTTTTGTCGTTTTTACCGATTTTATGTCGTTTTGTCGTATTTTGGTTATTTTGTCGTTTTTACCCCTTTTTTGTTATTTTTTGTCGTTTATACATTTTTTTCGCTTTTTGGTCATTTTTGTTGTTTTAACTGATTTTTTGTCTTTTTCATCGTTTTTTGTTATTTTATCGTTTTTACCGATTTTTTGTCGTTTTTATCGATTTTTTTTATATTTGTTCTTTTTTTTCGTTATTATTTTTTTTTATTTTTTTTCCGTGAATATTTTATATTGTCACCAAACATGGGAATGTAATTTTCCAGAAAATTTAATTTATTGGGATTTGATTCCTGCGAATATAGAATCCCCGGCTATATAGTATTCCGTATACCAAACGTCCCCTAAAAGTAAGAATATATTATATAATAAGCACAAAAGATGGAGGTAGTTAACGTAAATAATCCTTTATTTAATTAAATAAATTGAAATGTTTAATGTTTCTTGGGCTCTACTTCTTCCTCCCAATTTAATTTCTTTCTGAGTTTTTTTTTTCCTAATTCTCTCTCTCTCTCTCTCTCTCTCTCCTGCGATCATCATCAATGGGCGATTCTCAGTACTCTTTCTCCCTCACCACCTTCAGGTCGGAACTTTTTCTCAATGAACCCCCTCCCAAATCTCTCCTTTTGCACTTATAACCCCTCACCATTTCTCGCATATTTTGGTTTCAGTCCCTCGGGGAAGCTGGTCCAGATCGAGCACGCCCTCACCGCCGTCGGATCCGGCCAGACCTCTCTCGGAATTAAAGGTTAACCTTTTTTTTTTTGCAGAAACCCCCTCTCACAATTTCGATATTGTAACATTGATTGGGGGATGATGACTACAGCTGCCAATGGCGTGGTGATCGCCACGGAGAAGAAGCTGCCTTCGATTCTGGTGGACGAAGCCTCCGTAAGAATATACTACATCCTGTGGCAAAATCGAAATTTTTAGGGCTTAATCAATTTTTCTATTGATAAAGATGGCATCTTTCTACTATTTTTCACGGACACGATAGAGACACGACGTATCCCTAGTCTTTGAGTAAACTCATCGACCGCCGAGTTGTCTCCCCTTGGAATGGGGTTTGACTTGGCTTGGAGCACAGGAGAGCTTCAGCCCTCTGTGTTATGTTAAGCGATTTCTTTATGCACTCGTTACCGATCGGTCCCGATTAGGAGTCCGTCTGGTCAATTGCTGATTAGTCTTTTTCGTACGAAAACATAGAACAGTAGCAGGCGGGTCGCCACACCGGCAACACGATGTCAGCAGGCCATTGTCGCGCTGCCCATGCACGCGATCTACCTGCCGGCAATGCAGGGTACAAATTTGCAGGATGCACACAGTGGCTGGGGCAACACGCCGCAGTTCTCGTCAAAGACGTAAGCAGCCACTGCAGGGGAGGAAAAAAGGGAGGTGGTGGAGGAGGAGGGAGTGGGACAGTGGAGGATAGAGGAGAAGGTAGGGAGGAGGTGCAGGACCATGTGCCATGGTGAGGGAAGCAGATGGCTAGCTGCAGTGGAGATGGACTACACCTGGTGGTGTGGAGCTGAGAGGGATGATTTCGTCCAAATGTTTCAGGGTTTATCCATGTCACTTCGCTATAACGGGAGTAACCTAGCAAGTAACATAATTTGGGAGCTCAGTGATGACTTCGCAAAGGTGGTTGTGGGGGGGTGGGGGATGGGTTTGTTTAGACGATTATCACTTAAACATCAGGGAGTTTCCTGAATTAACCTTTTATTTATTTATTTCAACAATACCACAAACTATAGCTGAGAAAGCCCCTTCTCGAGGGTTTTGGATACGCATTGCATTTCTTGTTACATTTGATATCTTTTAATTTTGTTAGCTAATTTGCACTTAAATACCATAAACTTTCAACTTTTGGCAACTTGCTACTGTAAACTTTTTTTAAGCAAACCGTAAACCGTTTGCACTTTACTACCATTACCATGACACCGTTAATATTAAACATGAAATGACAGTCTTGCCCATCTCCTTCCTCACCTCTCAAACAGCCCAAACCATCCCTAAACTAAATCTGACCGACCACCACCACCACCACCCCCCATCCGGCTCCTCCACCTCCTCTCCCAATGCCATCACCATCACCATCACCATCAAAGATTTGATTAGGTATATATTTGCTTTGGATTCTTTGATAATTTGTATAGGAATTGATGGATGGACTTTTGTTTTTGGAAACTTCGTTGAAATTGATGCTAATTTTTTTGTATCTTTAATGCCATGTGTTAGGGAGTTTTAAGAATAACAGGATCACCCATGGACCATGGTAAGTAATCCTTTTTTGGTTGGAATGTTATTGTGATTAATTATATGCTTTAAATAGTTCACGAGTATATTTTATAGAGATGAAATTTTGTTAGAGACACGTGAAAGAACAATGTTTTTTAATCTTATTTTTAATAACTTCTTGAAGATTGAAAATATTAAAAATGCAATCATCATCTCCTAACTCTTGTATGTGGATTATAGAACCTATTTTTATATGGATTATGGAACCTGACTTCATCTTGATTCCAACGAGTAATTTTTCTAAGCAACTTGATGTTGATGATTATGATGGCGCATAGGAGGTGTGGGAGGAGGGCGGGAGGTAGGGGAGGCATGGCGACAGGAGGCCGGTGATGCGGGCCCACCCATTATCACCTACACACGTCGCAGGAGACGTGGAGCCATTTAGGCCCACTGTTTAGGCCTTTCAGTTATTTAGGCATAAAGGGGTATTGTGGTCTTTCACCACAATAACCCTCCTATGGTTTGCTTCTCTTTTCTATTTATAGTTAGGGCTAGTCGTCATTACTTTTATGCTTGGATTGAGAAAACTCTCCCAAGTGTCATCAAGAAGGATTTTATTACTTTGTTCCGTTCAATCAAAGTTGGGAGTTTTGTTCTTTTCCTATATTAAAGATCATTCTGTTTCTATTCCTCTTGTTCTTTGTTTTATTTGCTTTCTTTTGTGAATCGATTGAGTCGATTCACAACAATTGGTATCAAAGCCTTCTACGAGCCATGGCAGACGGGACGAGAGCCTCAATCGACGAGAAGATCCGAGGCCTTCGGGAGGACTTCACCGCCGAGATCGATAGCTTGAAGAAATCCATGGAAGCCTCCGTTAAAGATCAAGCAGCCACGAACCAGGAACTCCGAACGGAATTCCGCACGGAGATGCGGGACATGCGGAAGGAGACGACGGCTATAATGACGCTCTTACAAAACATCTTGAAGAAGATCAACGGCGACGAAGCGGAGGCGGTAACAACCCAAATCCTAGGTGATCAACTAGGGTTTGCTCCTGCGGAGGGGGAGGCGACCGAGGAGGAGGAAGGACCGGCCGGCGGCCGCTGCCCCGCAACCGCCGTCGCCGCCGCACCTCCGGGCTGGGCCCTGGCGGCCGGCGATCACCGCCGGACAGCAGCCGAGGGCCGCGGGAGCGCCACAGCAGGCCGCGCGAGCCCAGGCGGGGCCGCGGCTGCTGTGGGCGGCCGCTGGCAGGCCCCCGACCGCCACCCAGGGCCGACCGACGCCAGGGGAGCCGCCGGCGAGCGGCTGTGGCCGGACGACGCCGACCATTTCGGTCCCGGCGGACCGCCGCCACACCCGGGAGAGGCCCTAGGGCTTGGGACCCCCTGTGGGGGTCGGACGATGACCTCGAACTACGGTGATAGGTTCACGGGTCCGGGAAGGGGCTTAGCTGGAGTTCGACGGAGGAAGAGGAGGAAGAGGCCGACGAGGAGGAGGATCCGACGGAGGAAGAGGAGGAGGATCCGACGGAGGAAGAGGCCGCTATAGCAACAGACGCAGTTCCCAGATTTCCACCTTGAGGACAAGGTGGCTCTTTTAGGGGGCGGTATTGATGCGGGCCCACCCATTATCACCTACACACGTCGCAGGAGACGTGGAGCCATTTAGGCCCAATGTTTAGGCCTTTCAGTTATTTAGGCATAAAGGGGTATTGTGGTCTTTCACCACAATAACCCTCCTATGGTTTGCTTCTCTTTTCTATTTATAGTTAGGGCTAGCCGTCATTACTTTTATGCTTGGATTGAGAAAACTCTTCCAAGTGTCATCAAGAAGGATTTTATTACTTTGTTCCGTTCAATCAAAGTTGGGAGTTTTGTTCTTTTCCTATATTAAAGATCATTCTGTTTCTATTCCTCTTGTTCTTTGTTTTATTTGCTTTCTTTTGTGAATCGATTGAGTCGATTCACAACAGCCGGCTGGCCAAAGTTAGTGTTTGAGTGATTTGGATGGGTTGGGTGGATAGGAATTGTAATTCTTCTTTTTCTTTTTAGGACAAAATTGTCCAAAAGAGTCGTGTGCATTGCAAATGACAGTTAACTCTAATGGAACTTTGACGGAAGGTAGTTATGTGCAAAAGTTTGAAAGTTCATGGTAGCAAGTTGCTTAAAAAATAATTTATGGTAGCAAGTTGCAAAAAGTTGAAAGTTGATGGTATTTAAGTGTAAATTAGCCCTTTTTATTTTGCTTGCATTATTATAGCTCATACATTCCATATCTGCTATTGACATTCTTGGCTTGATAAAAATTACTGGCTAGGATTGATAATCTATACTACATTGCAACGTTTCGGAGTCTGGAACTATACCTGATGAAATATTTTCAATTGCAGGTGAAGAAAATTCAGCTCATGACACCAAATATAGGAGTTGTGTATAGGTTCTGTTCCTGCAACTCACTTTGCTTCAGACTTTTTAAGCTTTTGTAGTCACTTAGTCTTTAGTTCGAGATAGGGCTTTAATTTAATCTAACATTGTTTCTTTGTTGTGTGCTATATTAGTCCTAAGTATTTATGAATAATGTTGTTCTACTTCATTTAAAGGCTGGTTGCTTATATTACACTACTGCCTGTTTGAATTGATTGAACATGCTCAAACAATAATTAGCAGAAAATGACATGAGTAACTAATAAATAAATATGCTTATAAAAGGAAACCTTCATTGATTAATTGGCTTTGTTGGGTTGTACTATGCTTATTTAAATAGTAGCTAGATGCTAAATGGTGGTTTGAACAGCATGGTAAATGGTGGTTTCTGACAGAGAATCGGTTGCATATTGTATAATAGGAAAGCATGCTCATTCTTGAAGATTATTGTTGGATTTGTAATAAGGATGGTTCTAATTGTTCGATTATGTTAACATCTTTCCTTTGATCTTTCATTATCTCTGTTATGCTTACTGAAGTGGGCCTTCATGCCCCTGTTGGTTTACCTATTTGTGGATTCAACTTGAGATCTATGATACGGCTCCCTGTTGCAATTTGGTTAACATTGAGTTATTTTTATTAACTTTTGCAGTGGTATGGGGCCAGATTCACGTGTTTTAGTGAGGAAAAGCAGAAAACAAGCACAACAGTATTACAGACTATATAAAGTTTGTTCCCATCTCTTCGCAATCATGTTACTTATTTCTAACTATGCATCTTTCTTATGGTCGTGTCCCTTAGATATTTTTGTTTTCTTGTCAAGCATCATAGGCATTCTGTAACAACTCAGGAGCGGCAATTTATGTATCTTAAAATTAACACATACTGCTGGATCTTGTTAAGTGTTAAATGACCTAATACTTGTTGAGACTTGAAATTCAGAGAGAACTCTTAATTTGTTGATCTCAATAAAACAGGAGAAGCCTTTATACATTTATAAGCAAGTCATGACATCCTCTTTTAGCCTAGAAGATGTGGAACTAAAGTGAGATATACAATAATAGTTAACAAACACCCCCCCGCAAGCTGGAACATAAATATCAATCATTCCCAGTTTGAATAACAGTCGAGCAAACAAAGGTCGAGATAGTGGTTTGGTGAGGATATCTGAGCTGAAGAAGACACGTGTTGTAGGACAATTTTTTTTTCCTGATACTTTCTTTCGAATAAAGTGAGAATCTATCTCGATTTGCTTAGTCCTTTCATGAAAGACTAGATTCTCGGCAATATGGATAGCAACATTGTTGTCACAGTAGAGAGTATTTCGAGAAGAGGTAGTGACTCCAAGATTTGAGTTGAGTCAAATCAATATGTCATGGCTCTAGATTTGGCCTCAAAGAAGAACGAGCTACTATATTCTGCTTCTTACTCCATGAAACTAAATTGTCTTCCATGAAGACAAGGTAATCGTTGTCACGCCCCGATCCCGCAGAGTCCTTTCGTCCTCGCTTCGGACTCTGTGAGACCGATCGTCCTCGCTATGGCGTGATGCCGTGCAAGCCTAAGTTGCGCTTGCACAAGGCCAAGACCTGAAGCAAGACAAGATAGACAAGATTGACAATACGCAGCGGAACATATCGCAGATAATTGAAGCAGCAGCGGACATATTTCAGAATACAAGCATTGAACACAATGGTAACAAGAAACAATTCTCTTTATTGATTTCATTTGAACAGATTACAAGCTCTCGATTCCCTCTGATACAATGTTACATTCTCTCAGAACTTAACAGATTACAATGATCCCGTTCCCATACATTACATCCCTTTATATACAAAACCAACTTTTTGTAACAGATGTCATCTCTTGGCATCTCTTCTGATTTCTGGCTCTGAGGATGAGGCTCGGGCTATCGCTTCGGACTATCCTTCTCGATGCATAGTGCACCTGCATGCAGACTGATGGTGGGTCAGTATATCAGCATACTGGTGATTGTGAACAAAGGGGCTACATTCTTCTGAAACAATCACTGTTCATTTAGTGAGAAAATATTTTCTTGTGATGTGATCTTGCTACTTTTACGTATGTTCATTCCATGCATACAGAGTCAGTTTACATTCTTTCGAAAACATCTTTGAAAAACCAACATATCATTTCCATATTAGCCGCTGTGCCTCCCTTGGGTTCAGCTCGTCGCTAACCGCTGTGACTCGCATGGGTTCAGCTTGTCGCTAGCCGCTGTGACTCTCTTGGGTTCAGCTCGTCGCTAACCGCTGTGACTCGCATGGGTTCAGCTCGTCGCTAGCCGCTGTGACTCGCAAGGGTTCAGTTCGTCGCTAAGTGGATACCCCAATGCAAATGCAATATTAAATGAAACCATCATGCATCAATCGAGCAACTCATAAACAATTTCATCTTCTTCTCAAGCAGAAAACCGTTCTCTTTCTTAGCAGACAATGTGCGGATTCTCTTATAAGCATACTCAAAGCCTAGCATCTTGTTATTAGCAACAACATTCATTCAAAAGCTCAGATTCTTATTAGGCGCAAGCGAATCATAAAATGAGACTTTGTCCACTCACTCAGATCAATCGTCTTCTGTTGCAGAGCCAGCAATCCGATCTTTCTGTCTATCTAGTGCCTTCGCGGAGCGGGGCACTACAATCGTTGGTAAAGAGACGATCATCAATTGGTCCAGCAAAGTCAATATATGCAAAGACTATGAACGACAATGTAGAAGGTCTATGGAGAAGGCCCTGTGGAGGAGTTTCCTTTGTGTAGAGTACGATCCTTTTAACGTCCCGGGGATGAGAGGTCAAAGGATTATGCATATACTGACTCACCGTAGTCACAACGTAGGCAATGTCTGGACGAGCGACAATAAGATAAATTAGCTTCCCAACCAGTCGTATATAACATCCTAGATCAAATAGAGGATGAGTTGATAAAGAGTTAAATCTGGATAGTTTGACGTAGAATTCATATGTGTGTATGTTGGTCTTGAACCTAGGAATCATGTCTCAGATAGAAGATCCAACGTATATTTGCGCTGAGAAAGCTGCAATCGTTCGGAACTCTACGATACCTTAATGCCAAGAAAGTATCTAAATCGTCCAAGGTCTTTTGTATAAAATGAGAGGAGGAGTATTCTTTCACCTTGGAAATACCAGTAGAATTATCTCCGATGATGATTATGCCCTAAGATCTCTGATGTGTAAATAAGAACGTATCTGAGTTGCTACACCCATTATGTTGCAAAAGTGCTGAATTTGTCAAAACCACGCATGTGGTGACTTCTTCAGACCATAAGGGATTTTTTTTAGGAGACATACCGTAGACTCCTCTGGTCGCTCAAATTCTAGAAGATGCTGATGCTGCATGAAATAGTTCCTTAAAGATCGCCATTACGGAAGGCATTCTTCACGTCCAACTGTTAAAGAGGCTAATTCATGTAATTAAAAACTGTTAGAAATAGAAGAACTCAGACATAAGTCAACTTAGCAACTTGTGAAAAGTCATGACATAATCTAACCCATGTTGTTGGGTAAAAGCCCTTAGCCACAAAGAAAGAGAGAAAATGTTAGCCACAAAGAAAGAGAGAAAATGTTAGCCACAAAGAGAGATAAAATGTTATTGAACAATTAGAATCATATGTAAGTTGACGAATAGATAATTATTATGCAGTGATGGAACAATGAGAGTATTGTTCAAATGTACATATGAAGTAAGTGTAAATTAGCAGCACCGAAAACATTAGTGTTAGCACCGAAAACATTAGTGTTAGTACCGTTAACCATAGAAATGAAATTGCAAGGGCTAGAAGCAAGATTTGAGGATCCGTCATTAGATATGATTCGAGGTGCCGGAATCAACAATCCACGAATTAGAATGAGAAAGAAAAGAGATACCTGATGGAGTGGAGAGATTGACATGAGCTATATAGGAAAGGAGTCGACGCTATTTGTCCTATTTGACATTCGAAAAAGGCATTTGGGCACTAGGTGGATAAGGCGGAGGAGCATCGGTAGGTACATAAGCATGTTTGACAGTAGGTGTATCATCAGGGTAATTATGCTTCTCCCAACATCACCCTTGGCGATGATTGGTTCCTCCAATAGGAATAATGCAGACCACTACGTTCGTCGCGTCTGTTTCTGCATGTCGCGACCTCTAGCATATAAAGGAAGACGCCTACGAGCAATACCTTGTCTTCCGAGAAAAGAATCAGGAGTGCCTCACCTAGACTTAAAAAGTGACCACAACGGTCCTGGCTACGGGTAACTCGACAGAGGTGGAAGATGGCGTAAGCACATGAACTGTCGATAGGACGGTTTTCAGAGAAGGAGAGCTGTCCTGAAAGAGAACCAAGGAGCGGACACCCTCAATTAACCGGGCCAAAAGAATGACTCCTATAAGGGCCTCTCGTTGTTTGTGAGTAGCAGCAAGACAAGAGGAGATCGGCTGAAAGACATTCCATTATTCAAGAATACCGCTGAAGATGACACTAAAGTCCTGCAAATCTTCTCCAGGTGTCACCGTATTGAAAGTGTGAAAAATGTCATAAAGTTTCTGAATATCGTCTTCTGACGAACATAGGGATTGAAAATGGGTCCTAATTTTTTGGTAGTTTTCAGAGACTAGTTATTGCAACGAGCATCCATAGAGTTAGACAACCAAACAATTGCCTTGTTGTCATTCTGAAACCAAAGGTATACTGGGGATCCATTGAGTCCAGTGGTGACTCCGTCAAGAAACGATGGAGGCCTTTGTTGTTTAAAATATTTTCTACAACATTGGACCATTACAAGTAATTCTTTGTGCCAAAGATAGAAATTGTGGTGAGTCGTACCTCTGTCTTGAAATCGACTGAAGAAGAAGCATCAATATGAACACATTTGTCGTCGTCAGAGGCCATAATCAAGTAGGCATTGTCCAACTCACTAAGAATTGTCCAACTCACTAAGAAGCAAAAGATCAAAAGAAGTCATAGCACCACATCGAAGTAAAGCAACTTTAAAGATGAGAACCAAGCGAGAGACCTCAAGCAAGCACAAAACCAAGATAGTAATGCAGATGCCATTGTGGAACCATATAGATCATGAAGGACTTGAGAGGGAGATGTCTGGGAGAAGCCATTAACGACGACCAGGCTAGAAGAAAGTGTTATGGCTTCGTCATACGTGTCGGATATAGCCTCGCCGTAGGCTTTGTAGTAACCTCATTGTAAGCGGACATCTTAGCCTTGTAGAAAGACGAACCGTTAGCTCTGCAGGAACTGATGTTGGCTTTAGCTCTGCAGAAGGATTTAGCTCCGCCAGATGCTATTTTAGATCTGACCTCATTGTAGGTTGATCTCAAAGGGTTAGATTCGCCAGATGCTATGTTAGCTTCGTCTAGCTTGTCGGAAGCTAAGACATGCGTTTGGTTCCCAAGTTCAGCCATTGAAGTGGCTATGGCTGGAGGGGTGGGGTGGGCGAAGATTTTTTTTTTTTTTGACTTAGAATTATCTTCAAATTTTCATACCTATGATACCATGAAATTCAAAGAAAACTCTTATATGAATAAAAGATGAGAAGTATTGATACATTTATAGGATCAAGTCATGACATCCTCCTTTAGCCCAGGTGATGTGGGACTAAATTGAGGTATACAATAATAGTTAACTAACAAGACTGAACATGTGTTTTTCTCTTCTACCTGTTACAAATCTGATATAACTGTATGGGCTACTTCTGAACTGCATTACCTAATCAGTGCCAGGAGCTTGGCAGTGTTTTCTAAGGCGGTTATGGGATCCTATATGCCCCACCTTGGCACCAAGGGCGAACCTCCAAGGCATTTTGACAGTCATATAGGCTTTTCTTTGAGTTGAAGTGATAATATACAATCTAACGTATAAACAACTCACCTCATCTGGATAAACATATAAAACTATAAATAACATATGCGCCTAAAACCAAATACATGTCTAACATAAGACATTATGCATATTATGAGTGGAGTGAAGAAATAGGTAGCAGTAGTTAGAAATTCCAGTTGTATCTTCATCAGTGACTATGTAAGGATAAGGATAAAAGTAATTACTCTTATGTGTTTGTTCATGTGAAACATAATCTGTTATACAACTTTATTTTTATTTGATTATATGGAGTTTTGTTTTGTATTTCTCGAGTAACAAGCATGGACAATGTTGAGTATGACCAAGGCAAAGGCTTTTGTAATTGAAACACTTGATTACAAAATAAAGTTTAGGTTATTTCTCTTTGGTTTCTAATTAGGTACCTTTCTCCAGTTCTTCATACTCTTCTTTGTAAATGTTGACTTCTCTTTCTTTGATAGATTTTTAACTTTGATTTAGCAAGTTACATAAGGTTCTGTTCCAGAGCAAGTTCATTTACTCGGCTCGACTGTGTGATTTCTTCTTCGTGTTCCTTGTGTGTCTTCCATCAACCATATGGTATGTGCTTTTCCGACAGTAACCATTGTCTATTTTCACCAAGAGCAGTAACCAAACGTACCCTTGTACTTAAGGAATAAATGCTAGCCACTTAGTTGTGAATAGTTCTTGGCAAGCATTTACAGATCCCAAATAAAGGCAACACCCCTTAGTATTATCAGTGGCACATCTTCTTCGACAATGTCTACATCTCCAAGATTACTGCTGACTAGCACTCCTATCACTGTTGTTATCAACATACTAGTGCCACCGTTATTATTGCTACTTTTTCCATTGATACCATGACAGTTATCAACTCCACCTTACCGCCAATGGTAGCATGACTTCCGTTAGTTTCACTTGTTGACACGTTGGTGCTTTCCTTGGCTACACCAACACAGTTGCCATCATCATGAACAAAACAATCATCATAATTGGTTCATCCATGCCTACTATAATCAATGACATTACTAAAACAAAATAAAACCAATGATATCATTAATGGTGCTGTTAATGGCAGAACCAACATAGTCGGCATCATGATTAGCAAAACCATCATTATTGCTATTTTCACCAATTCTATGGTCATTGCCATTTAGATTTTGCACTCTTTTTGGCCATAAGATTTATTCCTTGTGTAGATAGTGATGCAGCAGATACTTTTATGGCATTGAAAGCATTGGCCTATCCTATCTGATTTGTCAAATTACACAATTAGAACTTGGATTTTGGTTTGACCATGGAAAATAATTGCTTCGAGACAAGCCTCATGCAATGAAAGTGATCATGTAGGAGTGATCTGTGGTCTTCATTTTCATTATTTATTACTGGTATTTTTTTGCCTATGGGGCTTTGTTTAGTTCAGAAAGGTTGGATGAATTTATTATAATAGTTAAGATTTAGATAAATTAGGAAGTAGAGATTGACAAAGACATGTATTGAGGTGAGTATTTTGTAAATACTGTGGGCTTAAGTTGTGGACTGATAATTTACAGGATTCTAGATTATAGTTTAACAGAGAAGAGAGAAAAATGCTCATATGAAGAAGTTATGGATGTTATTACTACTATGCACATGAATGTGACCTGTGATAATTCTTTCTTTTCTTTTATTCGGTTTACAGTCTAGCTAAAAATTAGAATAGCTTGAGCATCAAATAAGGTTTTCTATGTATAGAGTATGACCTATAGGAAGATTTAAAATTTGAAAGTTGGTCATTGAAGGAAGCTCTAAAGTTTATACTCTTATTTTTTTTTATTTTTTTGCTATACTTTATTTTCCTGCTTTGCTGGTTTTTTCTGTAATGTTCCTTTTTCTTAAACTTCTACTTATTTATCTTTCATAAACTATATCCTTGAAATATTAGGTTATGTCCCCTATCGTGCATGTCCTGATCCCTCTTTCGCACTCACATGCTCACATGAACACACTCCAATTCCATTCATGTGTTTACATTATGGTGGAGAGTGTGATGCCCAATGCATAAGATTGTTGCGCTCTCACAATTGACTACATCGACACTAATAACTAGTGCTCTATTTTTTTATGCAAGTAAGCCAATTCCGTTGGGTTGTCTAGCGCTCTAGGTTACACCTTCAAGTACAAACACTAATTGGAAATTCAATTAAGATTATTAACAATAGTCCTGCAGTGTCCCGCTTTGAACTTTGTAAGCAATCATTGTAAATGCTACTTGCCATCATAGTTTTTAAGTGTTTACCGATATGTATTGCTCTTAGCCGATCAGATTTGAGCGGACATGATCTGAGACTGAGTCAAAAAATAGGTATATGCCAAAACCATGAATATCGTAGAATCTGGTCAGGTCTCGGGTATGTTTAGCCTGAAGAGACCAAAACTTACTCAGGCAGGATGAAACATTCTCTAACAGGCCAAAAACTATGATGCACGGACACGGAAAAATGGTGCCCGAATCCGTATTACATCCGTATTGTGCAACATAGGCAACTACACTGTACTTATTTGAAAATGTCCCTATCCCGTACAGTGTTCTAAATGGCGGCCGCCTAGGCGGTAGGCGGTCTCTCTCCGCACCGCTTTTCTGTAGGCGGTAGAGTAGGCAGCCAACGGAGGTTGACGGCATAGGCGGAGGTAAGGCGGCGTAGGCGGACGCCTAGGCGGACGCCTAGGCGGAGCAATTCCTAACATGATATTTTGGCCAAAAATGTTTTGTATTTATTATGGGCCTATGGTTCACTTTTACAAAACTAAAACTTTAGAAATCTTCGTTCTACAACTTGGTTATGCATGGAACACCCTTAAAATATGTATATTATGCAAAAAAAATGGTAAAATAGTAAAAAATGTTCAAAATGTATTGACCGCCTAGGCGGTGCCTAGGCGGCCTAAGCGGTAGGCGGACTCTCTCCGCCGCGCACCCGCCTACCGCCGTTTAGAACCTTGATCCCGTACCCTTATCATGTCCTTATCTGTATCCGTACCCGTAGTCATGTTACATAGGCCAAAAACCTGCAACTGGCTGATATTTTATTTGTCCTCCAGTTTCTCGCTTTGAGCTTTGTATGCAATCATCGTGAATATACTTGCCATCGTAGTTTATAAGTGTATATCGATATGTATTTCTCTTACCTGATCAGAGTTCAGCAGACTCAATCTGAGACCGGTTCAAAAACTAGGTATCTGGCAAAACCATGAATATCGCAGAATCTGGGCCAGTCTCAGGTATGTTCAGCCTGAAGAGACCAAAACTTACTCGGAAAGGATGAAACATTCTGTTGACAGGCCAAAAACCTGCAACTTGCTGATGTTTTATTTGTTATAACATTTTTAGAAACTGTGGTATATGGTTCCAAGCATTTGCCAAAACTGGCCACCATTTATTCTTGATTTTTCTTTAACGTCATTTTCTTGCTCTAAGAAAAATATTATTAAACATAGGCTGGTAAATTGTCTATTAATTGTCAGATTGCCATGTTAGAGTTTCATAGTAATCATGCACTTATGCAATCATTCACCAAAATCAACAAATAAAGACAAAAAGTTGGGAAGTTGTGTCAAAATTTAACACTTAATTTATCTTAGTTCATAGAATGTACATACTTTCAAGTTTGTGTTTTGTACTCTAGACTTGATTATTTCAGTTTCATAAATGTAGGAACCAATTCCTGTTACACAACTCGTAAGAGAAACTGCAGCTGTTATGCAGGAGTTCACTCAATCAGGGTATGTTATTTTGTTGTACTTTGTTTTTGAAACTTCTTTAACAGTTTCGCAACTTCTAAGAATACTGCAGCTGTTGTGCAGGAGATCACTTGTCCAGGATTTGCTAATCATTTATACTTTATTTTTGGATTGTTTTTGAGTTTTCCCCTTTTCTGCAAACTTCAGATTTAGGTGACATGTCATGTGTGACATAAGTTAGCAACTAGCTTTTATTCCCTGAAAACAATGTAAATTTCCATGTCAATACATAAACGTATAGCTGCATAGGGAAAAGTTAGTTGCATGTGGTGATTGGAATATCAAATGTATTCCTAGTGCTGCATCAAGCAGTATTTAATCAAGATAGTCTAGCGCCGGAAGTTGAAACGATGCTGAGTACATCAGGTGTGGAAGGAATAGCTATCTAACCCCTTAATTAGTATTTTATGAGTTATGACAAATAAATCACTATCCACAATGTGAAGCATACAGGTATATACTAGATTCACCAACATAGAGTTTATCATCTATTTATCTTAACTAGCACCGTCTGTCATTAGATGCAATAAAAGCATACAGGTATATACTAGATTCACCAACATAGAGTTTATCATCTATTTATCTTAACTAGCACTGTCTGTCATTAGATGCAATAAAAGTTGTGTCCATGTGGAAGGTTAGGCATAACGGACCTTCCACTTCATTACAGGAGCCCTGTCAAAATTAATATTTTAACAGTGATTAAAATGACGTTGATTCCACTAGTACTGAGATTGTAGTTACTTTTAAATTGAAAATTAGTTACCTCGATCTGTTATAGAAATCTCTCAACGTGATGTGGTGAAGGTAAACTTGCCAGTTGCTCCTACTTTGGTGCAGTTTGTGTAGATGGGATGGTCATGTTATAGTTGGAGTTTATAGGTTTTACTTTTATCACTTATTATGATTTTTACGAGGAATAAGACTCTCTTTGTATACAAAGAGTCTTTGCATCCGTTACTTGCTAGAGCATATGTTCAGTAATGGAACCTCTCATTGTTTTGTCACTAGTCTCTACCCCTCAATCATTGGCATAAGTTTCTTTCAACACGGATAATAATATTTTACTATTTTAAATTTCTACTATGGAAGGACTTGTTTGAGTAGGATACAAATGCCTTCATTTTGTCAATTTTTAAATTTAAATCTTGGCTTCCTGCTTTATTATGTTATTATATTTGTTGTCTTGCAGTGGTGTGAGGCCTTTTGGAGTTTCTTTGCTGGTTGCAGGATATGATGATAATGGTCCACAATTATTTCAGGTAGATCAACATCGTCAGCTTTTCCCCTTAGGAAATGGGTTATGCAAGTTTAAGTCGACTTATATCGTTTGTTCATCTTGAAAATTTGGAAAGCATCTAACATAAAGTTTTGCATGCTCTTGTTACTTGTATCCAAGTCTTTCTTATTTATGATTTACTATTGCCACCCCTTTATCTTTGAACTTATGGAAACTATAAAAATTCAAAGGCTGCATATAGATTGTTCTAATTGCTCAATTCATAGTATCTTAGCTTCTTCAAATTTGAAATTTCACAAACCAATATGAGATGAGATCTTGCGGAATGAAATGGACACATTTGTTTTCTTAGGAACACATACAAGAAAAAGGATGATGGCAACCCTACCATTGACTACTTTATTGTCATTTATGAATTTCATAGTTATTCAAATGCATGTCCTACTGAGCAAGGTTCACAGTATCCGTTTCACATGCTTCTTATGAGTATCAATATCGGTACTTACGGAGTTCTTGGTTTCAAAAAACCAAATAGTAACAAACTTCTTTTGAAAAATCTAGAAAAATTGTATTGATACATTTAGGCTTAATTTTATGTATTATTTGGTGGTTCTTGTTAGTTTTGAATGGAATAATATTCAACATTGCTGAATCCTTCACCCAAAATAAATACTTTTTTACTTGCTTTTAGACGAAGTAAACTCGCAATAGATAGTCATGAAATGGAATAATTTTACAATGGATGAATGTTGAGATTTTAAAATATACAACATCAATAACTGTTAATAGTTACAATGTGTCGATGAGTATTATCGTCACAATATAGCATGTTGGTCTTCGATACGACCGAATCATTGTCTTGACGTTGATTTATCATTGTCTTGACATTGATTTATCATTGTCTTGACATTGATTTTTCCCTTCTTTCTCTATTTTTCTTTGTTGGATTGACCAGGAAATAGATCAAAAAATGTCGGTATCAGCTAGTATTGATCGGTATGTCAGTATTGGATTGAGACATGCCAAAACGATATGATACGGCCCGATGTGTATTGGTATCGGCTGATACTGTGAAGCTGCTACCAACACACAATTTGTAACTTGCTATCCTCTTACTTCAATGTCAAAGATTGACCTCTGAGTCTATTGTTTGTTTATTCATTTGGTTGTAGACTCATTGAACTACAAAGAGGGGTGGTGGGGTGGGGGGGGGGGGGAGGTGTTATTAATAGTACTAAATTATAGGATTTGACATTTCTTATCAGAATAGAGTTTTTTTCTCCCATTTTTCTTTTCAAATCCATAATTAGGGAATGCTAAGATTTTAGCACCCACTCAAAAACCTTGATTCTGAAGACCTTGTCATATTTTCTTAGAAAATCTACATATGTCACGAAGCTTTGCGATTTACAGGTACATCTAAAAACAGTAAAGCACCCTTGAATGGGGAATTATTCACATGTTGAGATCTATCTCATTTTCATTGTGTTCGTTTTTCTCTTTTCTTATCCTCTTTTCATATCGAGATGCTATGATTTACTGATTTAGAAAAATTTAAAACCTATACATTTGATAGTTTGACTGATATGTTTTCTATAGGTTGATCCCTCTGGATCATACTTCTCATGGAAAGCTTCAGCGATGGGGAAAAATGTCTCTAACGCAAAGACATTTCTTGAGAAGAGGTAACTAATGTTCCTACGGTGTCTGACTGCGACTCTTACTATAAAGTCACTGGTTTGGCGCTTTATATTGTTTAACTTGATTTATTTCATTAAACCTTAGTCTTTCAAATTCTAGCTTAGCAGATTGAACATAAACTCTTCTGGCTGATATTGTTTACTTAATTGTAGCTTAGTGCACATTGACATTTCTTTGACTACCAATTTTCTTTTCTTTTGATATATATATATATATATATATATATATATATATATATATATATATATATTTTTTTTTTTTGATATATATATATATATATACTATACTTTTCTAGGCTCTCTCCCCATGTACATGTGCGTCAGTTAATGTGTTGTGGTGTAGCTTTTTTCTTGTTTTAGAGCAATGACACAAAGACATGCTGCATTGTTTCTTGTTTTCATTTCCATTTCCTCTTATCTGTATATGGTTCTTTGTTCCTTTTAATTGTCTTTTTCTTTGGTGTGAGTGACCGATTAGCCTTTCTAAATAGTTCCCTGCCAGTAACTTAAGATACAGTATCTCCTATATTATTATGCATGATTATATTGTAATCGAATGTATGAGCACTTGTCACATGTGTGCCTCGGATGCGCCTTGCAGTTGCAGAAAGGCGCATCAGCTGTGCCTCGCACCTCACTAGGCAAGACGGCTTTCTCCAGGCACGTCTTAAGTGCGTCTTTCTGCAAGGTGCAACCAAGAAAAGGCGTGCCTTATGGTTTTTTTTATTTATAGGAAAAACTTTTGAGGCATAACCAAAAAAAGACGCGCCTAAGTGCGCCTTATGGTTCTTTTTATTTATAGGAAAAACTTTTGAGGCATGGAGATAATTCTTTCCTCTTACAAGTAGTTGGTTACAGTTGAATTGAAAAAACTAAAATTTACTAAAAGCATGGTAGGGATGATACAAACTCTTGTTAGTTATGTTGACCGCTATTGTTGCTCTGCTAGTTCACTTGGTTATTTTTTAACGTATTTTTGTTGATTTTAATATGGTATTTAGTTTTATTTCTTACATTACTAATTTATTTATTTATCTATGTATATTTTTAATATTTTTAATATTTGTGTCTCGCTTCGCTCGGGCGCGCGCCCTAAGTGCGCCTTGCGCCTCTAGAGATATACACGCGTGATGATGGAATCATCATTCTTAACATAATATAAGGAGGTACAAGCAAGAAGAGGTACTTGGTTTGTTCAGAAGCATGAAGTGAGCTAATGTAGCTCTCATAGAGGTAAAATGATAAATAAATCATTGCAAGGGCTGTTATTTATTGTTAATAAATAACACAAGTAACTTCTCAAATGTGTAGCTAGAAATTGTTTCACTCCAGTTTTCCTTGACCAGGACCTCAAACATTATAATAGGCATAATTAAGATTGTTTTAATGTTTTTTCTCATTGTTAGATGGGAGTACCCACTACTTTGGTGGTGGTATCATCGGGCACTTGCAGGTTGTTTGGTAAAAAGACTAGCATGTTTGAAAGTGTTTGCCATTATCATCGTCTTGGTTCTTTCAGAGTCTTTTTTATATATGTTGTAATTGTTGGACAGAAAAATAGTGTACTTGGTGGTGGTATGATCGGAAATATGTCACTTTTAGATTGTTTGGTAAAGGGGGTAGATTGCTTGAAAAGTCTTTGCCGCTAACATCCTCTTCCTTCTCTGCTGTGACAAATGAAGGACAGTTTAATGCCTCTATATTTAGGGAATGCAGAAGTTGGAGCTGTATAGTTATTAGAAATATTTATTGATTCGGTTGGACAGCCCTAGTTTGCTAGACACAGTTGCCAAGTAGCCTCTTAACTGTAAGAGGAAAAAAAGTAGATGTTCCACATTTCATGGTTCTAAATTTCTAATTGTTTGAACTAGGCTGGAATAATTTATTGTGCCCATATCTTAACAGTGTACTTGTTTTGTATCTTTGCTTCCTTTGCCTTTCTATTGGTCTGTCAATCAGTGTGATAATGCAGCAAAGTTTTTGATGTTTCTGAAATGGATTTTTGAAGAGAGTTTTATTGAGAGAAAAGTATGAGATCATGGTCCAAGGAAATTCCAGCTCATTAAATAAAATATTTAAAACACTAGCAGAGTAAAAGTTGTTCACTTACACAACAAAAGACAAGGCTACTAAAAGTCCAAAATCAGCAATAGATAATTTCATAAACCCTAGAACAGCACCACCAAAAAACAAGCAGAACATCCTTTGAAGATCTCCATGACAAGAGCAGCTAGTATTTTAACAGAATATGTTAGAGAAAAATATGTGCCACTTTTATCTGGCAGTATGAAGTATTAACTGAATAAATAAATATGGTAATCATAGTTATCACACATGTGGACATAGTCACGTGCACATGGGTTAGAACCACTAGGTTCCTCAATGGATATCCACCCTAGATTGGCAAGATGACCTTATCCTGGATGTAGTCATTTGCTTAAGTCACATGGTAGAGTTAGTTGACAATTGCTTGCTGTTTTTGTGCACTCATGAAAACTCGTCCAATATCTTCATCATGCTTTACATAGTCTGAAATTGAGTATAACAGATCTTTGTTGACCGTGTTGCTCTCGACTCTGCTTTTTCTTGTATTTTCCATTCTGCAGTTTATATATTCTGAGGAACAATTTGCGACTTGTTGTCAAGCGATCATATGCCTGTTATACTCCATTCTGTGTTTCAGATGTTCATGACAAATTAATAATCTTCTTCCTATTGTAGGTACACCGACGATATGGAGCTTGATGATGCTGTCCACACTGCCATTTTGACTCTAAAAGAAGGGTATTCAATTAGTTGCTTAGATAAATTTGCATTCATTAAGTTATCAAATTACCTTATATATGACTCTGATGTCTTTTCAACCTTTTAGGTTTGAAGGACAAATTTCAGGCAAGAACATTGAGATAGGAATTATTGGAGCTGACCGGAAGTTCAGGTATCTTTTCGTGTTTAGTTCGTTCATTGAGCCTGGATTATTCTTAGCATTTTACTTATCTACTACATTATGTTTCACCTCCAATTGGATGAGACAACATTTACAAGGACTTTTTGCAACAAACAAAATAATCCATACAAGGCTTTTTCCTTGTTGTATATACATTGCTAGGATGTTTAAAGAGTGATCTTTGAATCAATCCGGATGCTAGTGTGTCACTCCTTCATTCAAGTGGCAGTGTTTAATGGAATAGTCTTTCTGCCAAGTTAAAAAATCAAAGGAAGACTTGTCTCAGAACAACAGTGAAGAATTCACTAGAATTTTGAAGTTTATTCTAGGACTCTAAGCTGGTCTGCTCTTGAATTCTTGTTTACTCTGAAACAAATATAATAGAATAGAATAGAACAGGGGCTTTCGATAATAGTTCTATGTGCTGGAAGCCGGTCTTTTGGCAAACGTTAGGTTTAGGTTGTATGCAGTAGGTGGACAATCTCATTGTCTGATGAATAATTTGAGATGCAATATACTTTTCCATATTCTTATGGGTTAATTAGTTGTACCCTCCTATGGTTTGTACGTATTTTGGTAACTGTCCCTGTTGTTTTAAAAATAAAGAACACCCCCCTGGTTTATAAAGTTTATTAGTTGTACCCCCCTGGTGCATAGAAGAAAATGAGTGGAAAATTAAGCAGCCAGGGGGATGTTCTTTATTTTTGAAACAACGGGGACAATTACCAAAATACGTACAAACCATAGGGGGGTACAACTAATTAACCCTATTCTTATAGACTAGAAGTCGGACACGCACGTGACTTTTGTCTGTGTTTTCTCTCACTTTTTAAATATAAACTTGCATGAATATTTTTGAGATGGTGAACATTTATTGTAGCTGAAAGTGTGTAACTATTAGTGGTTAGTAATTATGTTAGTAGGGAGGTGTGTAATTTACATATTTTACCTCTAGTTAATTTAAGCATATTTTGATATATATATATATAAGGTTGGAGAAGGACATCATTGGAACATGAAAATTTCATGGTGAAGCCTAGAGCTTTTCTTTTATATATATATATAATTTTTATTTATATATATATATATATATATATATATATATATATATATATATATATATATAATTTTTATTTTTATTTTATATATATATATATATATATATAAGGTTAAAGAAGGGCATCTTTGGAACATGAAAGTTTCACGGTGAAGAGTAGAGCTTTTCTTATTATATAATACTAGTATATATGCACGTGCGTTGCACGTATTTTATTGTCTTCTAATTAACTTAATTTATATGTACTTGAAAAGAGCAAAAGACACTCAAAGTTATCTTTTAATTAACTTTGTATATACTTGAAAAGAGCAAAAAACAAAACTAATTTATTGAAATACTAAAAACTAAACATTGTAAGTACCTAACTACCCCTAATAGAATATATTATTTTTTTGTATTGGAATAGACATACAAGGGTATTTTTTGAGGAAAAAAAAGTTCTACGGTGAAGCCTAATTTTTGGCATTATATAGTAGAATAGATAGAATATATTATTTTTTGTATTGGAATAGACATGCAAGGGTATTTTTGGAAAAAAAGTTCCACGGTGAAGTCTAACTTTTGGCATTATATAGTAGAATAGATTATATATAAGATATAAGACTAGTATATATGCACGTGCGTCGTACGAATTGTATAGATTATTATTAGGAAGACTAAAAGACAATTGTCTCAACTATTTTAATATTTATTAAGACTACTTAGAAAGACTAAAAAACATCTGCCTTGATTATTCTAAATTTATTATTATATATTATCATATTATTATTATATATATTATTGCCTGCAAGATTATTTAAGAAGACAAAAGAACACCTTCTATAATTACTTAGCTGCTCCTATTAACTTTAATGGATAATTTTAATTAGTAAATATATGCAATGGTATATTTGGAAAGAAAAGTTTCAAGACGAAGTTGATAATTGTGTTTGTTTTGCCCCGTGTTGCAGAGTACTTGCACCTGCTGAAATCGATGACTATTTGGCTGAAGTGGAGTAGTGATCATTGCTAATATTTGTAGAGCAGCGGGGAATTGGAGCTCTTGTAATCTGTCTACTTTCTTGATACAAAATATTTTCTGATTTTTTTTCTTTTCTTTTTAAGTTTTCTGCTTGTTGTTATCGCTATTGAACCACCAGAGACTTCTTTCCTATGAGGTTCACTCATTCTTGGGGACATGTCAATCTACATTCCATATTTAAGTTTGTAACATTGAGAGGTCTCATGGTAGCACAATTCATGTGATTTCGTTTGGTTTGCATGGCCTTCTTATATTTATGAAAATTTTCTTTTATGGTATTTATGTGGGCGAGGATTGCTGGCTGATTCGTATCTTGATGAGGTTCTTTTAGGGGCTTTTTGGTTCACAGTAACTGACATAAAAAGTGCTTTGAAAGTGTCATTTTTGGCGAAAATGGCACTTTCAAATGTTTGATATAGGTGAAAGTCCCGACAGTGTGCATGTAATATGACAGTATTTGGTTCGTAAGATGTGCTATGAAGTGGATTGAAAGTGTCATTATCTTTTTTGTGCGTATGCATAAATGCTTGGATGGAAGTAAATTGATAGGAAGTGGGATGGCACGACATTTTTTTTACTTACATGTCCTCCCAAATCATTGAAATGGACGGATGGATGCGAGTTCAATGGATTTTTCTTTCTTCTTTTTTTCTTCCTTGGTACTGTTATTATTTTCTTTTTCTTCCTTTTTATTAACTTTATAAATTGTTCCCTACTTTTTTGGTTAGAAATAAATAAAAAGGCTGTGCATTGTGGTTTATTAAGCTGATTTATTTTCTTGATTACTAAAGTTTATAAACTTAAATTTAAAAAAAAGTTACATATAGGTTCAATGAATTATTTTTGTGACTTTTTGCACTTCTATTAGACAAAATGATTCTAACCAAACATTTTTTTATGACACTTCCTTTGTGTATGTGAACGCCATTTTTTCAGAAACAAGATGTCACTTCCATACTTGATGAATTTTGGAATGTTCATTAGACAAAATGTAACATATCCAAAAAGTTCTCTTAACTCGTCTTTTGGTCATGTGCATGCCAATTTTAGGCGACGAGAAGTCAATTTCACACTTTATATGTATCTAAACACCAAAAAATAAAATTGCAAATTTGGCACTTCCATCAGATAAAATGTAATGTATCCAAAAAATACTTAGTAACATCTTTTATGCATGTGCATGCCAGTTTCAGAAACAATTTCACTTTCACACTTCATGGCAATTACAAGTATCCAAACAATACCTAAAAGAATATCTAATATAACATTTTTCATATCAGGAATAAAATCGATTGTTTTTGTCGAATGGCTCCCGCACGTTTATCATCCTAACTTGTGAGATGTTCTAAATATGTGATACTGTAGTCTTTATTTTTATAGAAGAATCGTTCTTCGACATGTTGTCTTGATGTGGACTTGTAGAAGTTGATGAAAAAGTTAATTGGTAATTCGATATTTTGACTAGTGATGTGAAATTATTGATACAATTCTTTAGAATACTTACAATACAAGTAGGAACCCATACGACAAAATACTAGTTTTAGAACATTAAGAGCCAATCAAGAGGTAGATCTTTTAGGTAACAATCTATATGGAAAAATACTTAGTTCTCTTATTCATGTTTTGGTATTGCTTCTATTTTCCAAATAGTATAAGCAGTTATGAAAGAAGCCACCCCTACTTTTATAAGCTTCTCTGGAAATGAACTGGTTTCTAAATAAGAAAATAGAATCTCATGTTAACAAACAACTTTGGGTGTCGTTTTAAAAAATATTAAAAAAATCAAAAATAATACATATAACCTGTACCAATTCCAACATTATAGGAGGTTTCTATACCGAAATACATAAAATGAGCTTTGACCCTATTTTGTGCTAAAAGAAAACAAAAGGTAAATATTGTTCCCCTCCCTAAGGTTATCATTTTGAGCTCAGGCCTCGGGCCATTTCACTTGTCATTGATGGGCCCACATTTCACTTTTCATTGATGGATCTTAAGTTAATTGGGCCGACCATCGTACACGATCCGTTAGATTGTGTTTTGGGTCGATAAAAGCTCCGAAATTGACACTATTTTTGTATATATTTTATTATCACTAGTAAATTTACGTGTGTTACACATAAAAAATACAAAATTTTCTTGATATTGTTGAAAAACAATTAAGATTTGTTATATATATGTTTATATTTTAATTATGATATGTTAATATTTTATTAGAATTTACTAGTGTCATGGCACACGCAATGCGTGTGCAACGCATTTTACAAATGTTGATACCATTTTATGTAGCAAAGATAATGTACAACTAAACTTATTTTACCATCTTATTTAAGAAAGAAATTATTATTGTTCGATAGGGTGTTTTTTATGTGAGAAATGTTGATAAAAAATCCAATAAATCTTATTGAACAGAAATGTTGATTTTCCAATATAAAATCACTCGTCTGACAAAACTACTAATTTGAAGTATTAAGCTTTATCAAAAAAATTGAAATTTGGAGGTATAAGTCAATTTATTGTTAAGCAATTAGATTTATCCAAATTTATTTGCAAGCATCAACTTTACTAACCAAACATCAGTTTTACATGACATTTATTGCATATACTTTATCAAGATATTCGGTAATGTCATCCGAAAAAACATTGTTGAAAAATCCTCACTCGTACAAAAGTATTAGATTGAGGTTTTATTTTTATTTTTTTAATTGTCAATGTCATTTTGAAGGAAAGAGTTACATCGAGATTGCATGGAAATATTTTAAAAAGTATTTAAATTTAGAAACTAAGATATAATTCCATATAGATATATACAAATCTCTATGGTTCAAAATTTTAGCTTGGTGAGTGTTGACTTTGATTGGTCAAGAAGCAAAATGATTCTATTAGAGTGGATAGTGACATTTGTGGATATTTCCTCATGGATTATCAACAGTTGTCCTACGAATTTGTAGGAATTAATGATTGTATGCATGAAACCATCTAAAAAGATGTCTCACCATGTCATCTTGAGCTTGACCAAATTATTATGCCAGAGTTGCAAACATAATGAAATATCCTGACACACACAGCAAAATTACATCCAACCAAACATTTTCAACTTCCTTTCAAGGTATTGACACTTAAAGTTCACTATTTTAGAAACTTAAGTTTGGTAATTTATACTCTTATCTATTATTAAAGTTTCTCGTGTCACACGCACTCCTCTGAAATTTGTTGTTTTGTTCATAATATTTGTATCTATTTTAGAAACTAAATATTATGCCACACTTCTTAGTAGGGGTGAGTATTCGGTTTATTCGGTTCCAACCGAACCGAATAACCGAAAACCGAATTCGACCGAAACCGAATAAGCAAAACCGAAACCGAACCGAACTAAATCGGTTCGATTTTCGGTTTATTGGGTTTATTCGATTTTTTTGGTTTTTTTGTGTTTTTTTTGTTAATATATATAATAACTAAATATACCTAGATATATTTATTATATACATATAGTATATACCTCTATATATATATATATATATATATATATATATATATACCTATAATTAATACCTCTCTCTCTCTCTCTCTCTCTCTCTCTCTCTCTCTCTCTATATATATATATATATATATATATATATATATATATATATATATAACCTATATATATATATATATATATATAACCTATATATATATATATATATATATATATATATATATATATATATATATATATATATATAAACTAAAATATATATAAACTAAATTTTTTATTTGGTTTTCGGTTTTGGACCGAAACCGAAACCCAAAATCGAAATCGAACCAATTTTTTTTTAAAACCGAACCGAATCTCTTATTCGGTTCGGCTCGATTTTCGGTTCAAAATCGAATAATGCTCACCCCTACTTCTTAGAAACATTTTTAGCTAGCCAAGCATCATTTCTTAGTTACTTTTGTTGGCTAAGTCGTTCAAAAGCAGTGAGCATTGACGATAAAATTAAACACCAAATTGCTAGGCTAGCTAAAAAATGTGTGGGGACGATCTTCTCTCTATCCAATTACTATAAGGCTCAACATTGTTTGTCTAACCTACCTTTCCTTGTACCTTGTTTTCTTCTTCTGAAACTAAGGGGGCGTTTGGTATGCGGAATACTATATAGCCGAAAATTCTTAGTTACCCATGTTTGGTGACAATATAAATATTTTCGGAAAAAAAATAAAAAATAATAATAACGAAATAAATGAACAAATATAAAAAAAAAGGATAAAAACGAAAAAAAAATCGGTAAAAACGAAAAAAAAAAC
This sequence comes from Iris pallida, assembly GCA_029216955.1. Lineage (NCBI taxonomy): Eukaryota > Viridiplantae > Streptophyta > Magnoliopsida > Asparagales > Iridaceae > Iris > Iris pallida. The sequence continues at coordinate 888,524 of JANAVB010032820.1, forward strand.
AAAAAAAAACGACAAAAACGATGAAAAATAACAAAAAAAATCGGTTAAAATAACAAAAATGACCAAAAAAACGACAAAAAATGTATAAACGACAAAAAAAACAGAAAAGGGTAAAAACGACAAAAATAACCAAAACACGACAAAAACGACATAAAATCGGTAAAACGACAAAAAAAACAAAAATGCAGCAAAAACGACAAAAAAACAACAACAATTCGGTTAAAACGAAAAAAATGACAAAAAATTGGTTAAAAACGAAAAAAAATCGGTTAAAAACAATAAAAAAATCGGTTTAAAACGACAAAAAAAATCGGTTAAAACGACAAAAAATGACCAAAAAAACGGTTTAAAACAACAAAAAAATCGGTTAAAACGACAAAAAATAACCAAAAAAGACAAAACGAAAAATAATCGATAAAAACAACAAAAAAGGACAAAAAATCGGTTAAAACGACGAAAAATCGGTTAAACGACAAAAATAACCAAAAAAACGACAAAAAAATCGGTAAAAGCGACAAAAAGCGGCAAAATGCCATAAAATCAGTAAAATGACCAAAAAAGCGACAAAAAACGATAAAAAAGGACTAAAAATCGGTAAAAAACACAAAAAAACTACAAAAACGACAAAAAATCGCTTAAAACGACAAAAATTGAAAAAAAGCGACAAAATTGGGTAAAACGACAACAAATAATCAAAAAGTGAAAAAAAGACAAAAACTGGATAAAAATGACAAAAAATTGCTTAAAACGACAAAAAAAAATTGGTAAAAACGACAAAAAAAAAGATAAAAACGACAACAAATAATCAAAAAGTGACAAAAAATGGGTAAAAACGACAAAAAATCGCTTAAAACGACAAAAATGGTAAAAACGACAAAAAATGACAAAAAAAGATAAAAACGACAAAAAATAATCAAAAAGTGACAAAAAAGACAAAAATGGGTAAAAACGACAAAAAATCGCTTAAAATGACAAAAAAAATTGGTAAAAACGACAAAAAATGACCAAAAACGATAAAAACGACAAAAAATAATCAAAAAGAGAAAAAAAAGACAAAAAAAAATGAGTAAAAGCGACAAAAAATCGCTTAAAATGACAAAAAAATTGGTAAGAACGACAAAAAAATTGACAAAAACGACCAAAAAAAAGGAAAAAATGTTCAAAACTAATCAAAATTGATCAAAAAAGAAGAAAAAAATTTAAACATTTTTTTTTCCCGGGCAAAAAAAAAAAATACCCACCTATTCTCAAGGGATAGAATTCCCATGTTTTGTGGGTAAACTATTTACCCGGGTATTTATAATTCCTGGGAATAAATTTTTTATAAGCCAAACAAACGTGGTAATAGATTCCCATCTTAAATTTTCCCGGGAATAAAAAAAAAAAATACCGCGTACCAAACGCCCCCTAAGGGTCTGCTTGGATTGAGGGAAAAAAAAATAAGCAGAATTAAATAAAGAGGAGTTAAGCGAGGGGGAGTAGAGTCAATACATAAAATTTTATTTGGATTGAAGGGAGAGTTAAGTGGGAGGTGTTTAATAACTCTTGCTTGGATTGGAGGTTTTGAGTGAGAGGGTGATTAATAAAAATAGGCAAGTTATATGGGCACATCAAAATTTGATATTCATGGCTAGCCCATTTTGAACTTTGGTTTATTTACAAGTTTGTCATTGAAGAAAGTGATCATGACTATCCCACTCTTTGGTATAAAAGTCAATTTTTCTAATTTTGCTCTTCTTCTTCCTCAACTCATCCAAGAAAAAGAAAAAGAACAAGAAAAAGAAGAAGAGGAAGAAGAAGAACAAAAACAACAAAAATGAGAATTTTGATGGGATTTAAACCCTAATTTTCTTTCTCAACTCATTCTCACTATCTCCAAGTATAATGAGATTTAAACCCTAATTTTCTTTCCATTTCGATTTTCAATTGACGGAGAAGAAAAAAATGAGAAAAAAAAAACCCAAAAATTAAACCCTAATGTTCTTCTCATTTCCAATTTTGATGGCACCCAAAGGCTTCTCATAATGCACAAACCCTAATATTGGTGGAAACCATAATATTGTTGTTCAACTAGTATAAACAAGAGCTGTACAATTTTCTGGCAGTCCTACAAACTGAATGGATTGTCAGAAAACTGGACAGTCCTAAGTCACAGCATGTGAAACAAAGGACTGTCCATTTTTTTTGCAGTCCTAACTATATGTTGGACTGCCAGAAGAATGGACAGTCCAACTCACAGCATGTGTAGCTTTGGACTGCCCAACTATCTGGCAGTCCAGTCTGTATGTTGGACTGCCAGAAGAATGGACAGTCCTTTGTTAAACAGGCTCTGCCTTAGGACTGTCCATTCTTCTGGCAGTCCACCATACAGACTGGACTGCCAGATGGTTGGGCAGTCCATGTCGACACAGATTTTCTCAATTCATGAATGCTAGAAAAGACTTTAATTTTCATTAAAATACTTACAATTAAAACGAAGAATGAAACGTAATGCACACGAGATCATTTAAACAAACAATTCTAGGGTTTCAGATGGGATTTTTTTTTTAGAAATAATGGGTAATTTCTAGGGTTTCAAATTTTCTAAAAATTTAATCATGGCTAGCCTATTCTTCGGTGCCATCGTTCTTCTTCAAAAGAGGAGGATGGTGGAGGAGAAGAGGATTTTTCTTGTTTTTAGGGTTTTGTAATTTCTTCTTCAAAACTCAAGAAGAGAGGGGTGAGGGTTTTGGAAGAGAGAGAAGGAATTTTGCAAATTAAGGAAAAATAATGGGTTGGGGGGGGGGGGGGTGGAATCTGGGACAACCGAGATCAAAAAATTGGGCGAGCCTTATGAAAAACAAAAAATTTGGGCTAGCCATGATCATATTTTGATATGCCCATATAATTTGCCTAAACTATGATAGTTACAAAAATAACCTTATTACATATGTCATAAAATTAAATTTGATTGAAATTTTAATTAGAACTTGTCAAAATATCTTCACAAAATATGAAACTACGGATTAACATGTTGAGAAAAAAAAAATAGAGAAAAAAATCATGATATTTTATAAAACAAATAAAGGGTATTTATGACTTTTTAAACAAAACTCCTCAATCACTCTCGTTAACCCTCTGATTTGGGAGGGTTAAAAAAATGTACAAAAGAGGGTGAAATAAACCCTCACTTAACCCCTGTAACTCTCACTCCTAAACCCTCACCTTCAAACCAAGCATGATTTTATTTTCCCCTCACTTCACTTAACTCTCTTAACCCTCAATCCAAGCAGACCCTAAGTTTCAAACAATATAACTAAATAAATAATGATAGTTACTAATAAATCAATAATGATTGATAAATTCTAAATATTGAAACGAAAATTATCTACTACTCTACACCATAATTAGAACCAAATCAATCACAATTCCTTCAAATACCATCGAGATAATTTCAAATTGTAAAAAAAATAAATCAAATTGTTGGACGCGTGCGGAAGTGTTTGCCAACCCACATGATCAAAATCAACCCCCGTCTAACGGACACTAAGCACAAGATGAAGATAAGTATATGGCGGTGACATATGTCACTTAGACAAATTCCAACCTTTAATAACTCAGATGAAATTACAAGATTGACAGAACTCACGTTGAACTATTTGTTCTAATAGGTTCAAGTCCATCACCACTCTCAAGAAAAAAAAACAGAAGATTACAAGATTAGATCTTCTTCTTCCTTCTGTTACAAGATTGACAGAACTCACGTTGAACCATTTGTCCTAATAGGTTCAAGTCCATCACCACTCTCAAGAAAAAAAAACAGAAGATTACAAGATTAGATCTTCTTCTTCCTTCTGTTTTGGATGACGAAGTTCTAAGAACAAATTACAGACTTTCTCTTAGATTTTTTTTTGGACGAGCATCCCGAATCTCCACTTTGTGTTGTGCTTTGTGCCTTCACCCTCACCCCCATTATATAGGATGAAAAAAAAAATCATATTCTAGTCATAATAGGATTTCCTAAATAGGAATCCTATTATGTCTAAAATATTCCATCAACATCTTAATTTAGATCATAATAGTATTTCCTAAAATAAGAATCATATTATATTTAAAATAGCACAACACCAACTATGGACATCCAAATCAAATCAAATCAAATATTTAATTAGATTTGAATTCCACAATTATATTGTTTATCAAATTCAGACTGGACTCCAACACAAATAACTATTCAATTATTATTATTTGAATCAGAACCACACAATATTCAAAGCTAATAATCTACAGCAACACCAGCACCGAATCATAACAAGACTTCATAGGTCGACATCGAAGTCCTAAGAAATGAAGGGATCTAATCTAGATTGAGTACTAATAAATCCATAAAGTTTGTGATTGGCATGTCTGCTGGATGTCTTCATTGATACTCCGTAAAGTTTGTTGTAATCTCCATGGTAAAAAGGACTCATCTCCTTTGAAGATCTTAATAACTGACAGTGGATCTCCTTCCATGACGACCGAGCTTAGGTTCAACATTTTAGCAAGAAGAAGAGCGCCTTGATGGGCCTGCATTGCTTGGTCAGCGAAGATGTAATTGTTGGATACCCATCATAATAAGTAGTTTTAAAAGTCATTTTTATGCTTTGATAGATATGATTTCATGTCTAACATCTGTAGGCATTATGTAATCCAAATAACCCTTATATTCGAACTAGTAAAAATAATTAATTTAATTTGTAGGGTAGGACGTAGGAGCCAATTGGACGAAACCGGATTAGCTGTTTCTGATCGGTGTTTCAACCATGTCCTCCCTTTATAACAAATGGACTTTTTTTTGTTAGTTCTTATCGGTGGAGTCCATATGTCATAGAAGAAAAGATAGAGTTGGAACACCGTATCAGGAACAGCTTGATCCGGTCCCCAATTGGATACCCACACAAAGTACGACGGCATAACACTATTGGAATGAGACGTTCCTTTGCATGACCACATCCTAGCTTTGCTTTGGCTTTTGGTAGCAAGCTATCTACTTCTTTCTTTCTTTCTTTCTTTCTTTTTTTTTTTAACTCACACACACCTATTCTCCTAACAGATCCGTGGCTCGAACACCATTCAGCCGGTCCAGGTATTAACATTAATATTAACATTAACATTAATATTAACATTAAATGGACGGCTGAGAGTGAGGGAGTTTTTAGGAGGAATTTTCTAAGGGGGGCTTTTGATCTGCTATATATATATATATATATATATATATAGTTACTATATATATTAACAAAAAAAACATAAATAAACCAAAAAACTGAATAAACCGAAAATCGAACCGATTTAATTTGGTTCGGTTTGATTCGGTTATGGGCCATGTCGGTTCGGTTTCGGTTTTGCTTATTTGGTTTCGGTCGAATTCAATTTTTGGTTATTCGGTTCGGTTGGAACCGAATTACCGAATGCTCACCCCTAATCAAAACAGTTTCGAAAGTCTGTCCATTTGGTATCAGGAAACTGGCATCTGCATTTAACAACACCCTTTTAGATATATACAATACATATAAATTGGTCTGTTGTACAAATATAAATTGGTTTATTGTACAAATCTGTATTTTCAACTTCCAAAGCTTCGTACAAACATTGCTCATCTTCTCCGAAATTATCATCTTCACTATTGGTAGAACATTTTGACATGTTGCTATTTATTGAAAAATTCAATTAAAAAAAGGCAAATTCTAAAGGCACCCAAGTTTTACTTGGGGCTAGTCCAATTTTTTTTCAAAAAATTTACAAGTTTGTTACTCCCATTTGTTACTTGAGGCTAGTCCAATTTCTTTCAGGACTGCCAAACTTGTTGGCAGTCCTTACACCTAGTAGGACTGCCAACAAATTGACAGTCCTACTTTATGTTAGGACTGTAACCTTGTTGGCAGTTCTAACATAAAGTAGGACTGTCAACTTTGTCGCAATCCTACTTGGTGTAAGAACTGCCAACTTTGTTGTTAGTCCTATGTCCAAACAGAGAGTTTAGATAGAACTGCCAAAATGGACTTATGTTTCTCAACGAACATTGCGAGCTACCCCTCAGCCATAGGTTCCAATCCTCTCTGAAGGTCCTGCAATGCTCATGCTCCCTTGCCACGATAACCATTCTGTTGGCCCATTGGTCATATGGTCAAACTGATTTTAATAATTGATCAAACTCTGTCTCGATATATGGAACTAGTCAGGATATCTCGGACTCTTGGACATGATCAAGAATAGCTATCTACTCAGTTCAAGACCGAAGCGCTGTTTGCCTGTTCGAGTCTGTATTTCTTTGAGCAATATATTTTTTATTTTATTTGAGTCTAGGAATACTTTGTACACCGAGTCGTACTGACAAATAGGCTATTCCAAAAAGATTTCAAACTGCTTTTAAAATGTCCTTAGTTTTGAAAAACATTCGTATTTACAAAAGCTTCAAAAATGTTTTCAAAAAGGTTTTCAAAATTCCCCAAAAACTAATTTTAAAAACCATAACCTAACCCTGACAGAACTCGGCCAGAGTCCGGCCAGAGTTCGGTTAGTGGCCGTTTTGTTTTTGAATTCCTTGGAACTTGGTCCTCATGCAGTTGCGGATTTGACCGAGATTTGTTCATCGAGTTCTGTCCGAATTCTGTCCGAATTCTGCCAGAATTTTGTCTTTGGAACTCTTATAAATAGAAAAGGATTTCGATCATTTCAACTCACTCATTCACTTTCAATCTTCTCTCTTCTAAAAAGCTTTCAGTCTTCCAAAGAGTTTTTCTCGAGCTTCAAATTTCAGATCCCATGCCAGTTACAATCCTCTAGTCGATTTGCCAGTGCGGTGTGGTCTAGAAGTTTCAGAGTGATTATAATCAGATGCTTGATAGAAGATTCAACTCTTCACAATTGAAGTTGGACGAGTTCTTCGTATCAAAGCTCGCGTTGTAGAAGTTGCAAGGACTTCGTAAGAAAACTTACAGTTTTGCCAATAGTGGATTCAACTGGTAGCAAGAGTTCTACCGACTGGACTAGTCCTCAACAGAGGGAAACCAGTATACATCGCTGTCTTTGCGTTTGCTTTCTTATCTCTGCCTTTATATTATTTAGTTGTGATTATTATTCTGTGATCTTGCTGCTAACATTTTTAATTAGCATTATTCCGCTGCCAACTCTATTCACCCCCCCTCTAGAGTATTCTGCTTTACGATTTCGTTCCTACAATTGGTATCAGAGCGGGTGTTACAGGTAAAGCAAGGTAACATTGCAATTATTTATTCATTTAACTAATTGTTATATAGATCAAGCACAACACATGGCAACTGTGAAATTCACAAGTGAAGGCCAGGCCACAAACAGACCTCCACTGTTTGATGGTACGAACTATACCTATTGGAAAACACGGATGTTGACTTTGATTTATGGTCTATTGTTATTGATGGCTATCAAAAGCCACCTCGTATAAATGTTGATAGAGTTTTAGTTGAAAAATCCCATAACAGATATACAGATGAAGAAAAGAAAAAGGCCAGTCTTGACGCACGTGCTATTAACGCTTTATTTTGTGCTTTAGACAGAACTGAATTTAACAAGGTGTCTATCTGCACAACTGCTAATGAAGTGTGGAAGCTCCTTGAAGTCACACATGAAGGCACGACTCAAGTCAAAGAATCAAAGGTCAGCAGACTTACTCAAGAGTATGAGGTATTCAAGATAAAGCCCAACGAAACAGTTACTCAGATGTTCGAAAGATTCTTGGATATTGTAAATCCTTTGTCCTCCCTAGGCAAAGAATACAGTAACCATAAAAAGATTCGCAAACTCCTACGAGCACTTACCAAGAACTGGATTCCAAAGGCTACTGCAATCATTGAAGGGAACGACCTCACAACGATGTCCCTCGAAGTACTCATGGGTAAGCTACTCACTCATGAACTGGAGCTACAAGATTTTGAAGAGCCTGCACCAAAGGAGAAGACGATCGCTTTCAAGGCTCAGCACAGAAAAGCTGCTGAAGCTGATTCAGACAGCAGTGAATCTGATGCTGAAGATCAAGCACTCCTAGCAAGGAAATTCAAAAGATTCATGAGATATGAGAAGAAAGCCAAAGAAAATAATAGCAGCAACAACTGGTATCAAGATGATGTTGTCTGCTATGGCTGCAAGAAGAAGGGACACATGAAAAAGGATTGTCCTACAAACTCATCATCAAGCAAGAAGAGCAACAGCTATGAGAAAGGGAACCTGAAGAGATCAACATCTCGGAGATATGCCAACACCAGCATATGGCATAAAAATGAAGCCAGCAACTCAGAAGATGAACAATCAGAAGACGCTGCAAATGTATGCTTTATGGCATCCGATCAGGTACTCTCTGAACCTGTAGTTGATACATATGATGACTTCACCTTTGAGCAATTAGGAGATGCCTTCAATGAACTGATAAGTGATTACAGGAAACTGCGTAGCAAATATCAGACCTCTAAGAAGGTACTCAAAGAGTACAAAGGTGAAATAGGAAGACTTACCGACCTACTAGCTGAGGTTAGAAATAATGTTAGTGAGTCTGGTGAGCTTTCATCTGTCAAGCTCTTATTACACGAGACTACCAAGTCATCTGAAGAGAAAGACAAGGTTATTGACCAACTGAAAGAAGAACTTTCTAAAGAGAAGAAAAGTCTTCAAAGTGCACAAGTCAGAATGGAAGCACTCACTTCTGACTATACTAAGTTGTATGACACTTCCAAAAGATTAGAAATTAGGTTAGAAAAACAGCCTGAGACTGCTGCTTCCTACCCTAACACGTGTCACTTACCGAATAATCGAAACATTCCCAAACCAAACACTGTCAGACCTAACCCTATCAAACCTTTACCCCAAAATGTTAAGCCCAAACATGATTATAGATATGCTTTCTTCTATACTAGAAAACCTAAACCTACCAACCATGCACATCACTCAGCTTTCAACACTAAACATGCAAAATGTCATTATTGTGGCCACACTGGTTATATTTCTTCTGCATGTAGAATCAGAAAGCTTGTGATTTAAATATTTATGCATGGTTACCAAAAGCTAACATTTCAGAACCCTACAAGAAATGGGTACCAAAAGTTTCATCTGCAAACTGTTTTGTAGGTGGAACACCTTTCACATGCTAAAAGCAAATGGATTCTCGATAGCGGTTATTCACGGCATATGACCGGTGACGCTACATTATTTGCAACATTGTCGAAGAAGAAGAAGGAAGGCTATGTCTCCTTCGGTAACAACTTGAAAGGGTATATCATTGGTATCGGTGATGTTGGTAAATCTCCCTATCCTGTGATTAAGGATGTCTGTCTGGTTACCGAGTTGAAACATAATCTACTCAGCATAAGTCATTTAGCTGATCATGGTTATGGCATCAACTTTGGCAAAGACAAATGTACTATAGTTGATAGCTCAACTGGTAGTACTATCTTTGAAGGTATCAGGGAAGACAACATATATGTTTTTTATTTGTTGGAAGAAACTAACATTTCAGGTAGATGCTTAATGGCTAAAAGTGATGAGAGTCATCTGTGGCATATGAGACTCGGTCACGCAAATATGGACACAATCTCAAGATTATCCACGAAGAAGCTAGTACGCGGTTTACCGGATATAACATTCAAGAAGGATTTGGTATGCAGCCAATGTGAAAAGAACAAAGCTACCAGATCCACATTCAAGTCAGTAAACGCAGTATGTACTACTAGATCTCTACAATTGCTACATATGGACTTATTTGGTCCTAGCAGAGTTGCTAGCCTCGGAGGTAAGTTATATGCTTTTGTAATTATAGTTGATTACTCTAGATACACGTGGGTATACTTCTTACACGCAAGAATGATGCATTGTCCAAATTTGTCGTCTTTTGCAAGAAAGTACAGAATGAAAAAGGTTACATAATCACTCGTATTAGAAGCGATCATGGTGGCGAATTCAAGAATACAGAGTTTGAGCAATTTTGTGACACACACGGTTTTGTACACGAGTTCTCCTGTCCTAGGACTCCACAACAAAATAGAGTTATAGAACGTAAGAACAGTACTCTATCCGAAATGGCCAGAGTAATGTTAAACCAGTTTAGTCTACCCAAATATTTCTGGGCTGAAGCTGTCAATACAGCTTGTTTTGTTCTCAATAGAGTTCTAATTCGACCCAAATCGAAGAAGACTCCATTTGAGTTATGGTTTGATAGAATTCCATCAGTTTCATATTTTAGAATATTTGGTTGTAAGTGCTTTATTCTTAATACAAAAGACAATTTGGAAAAGTTTGACGAAAAGGCCGATGAAGGTATATTTTTAGGTTATGCGGCCAAGAGCAAAGGATACAGAGTCTTCAACAAACGAACTATGATCATCGAAGAGTCAATCAACGTCACCTTTGATGAACTGAATCAAATGACTATCGATGACAATGACGAAGATCTAACTGTACCAAGCTCAACACTAGCTGATTCTCAACCAAGCTCAGCACTAGCTGACCCTCCTCGAGAAGATCCAGGAACCAGCTACCTTCAGAGTCTGCCGAAAAGATTAAAATTTACAGCTGATCATCCAAAGGATTTGGTAATTGGTGATATTACCAAAGGTGTAAGTACTCGTACATCCAGTAGAGATATTGTTTCTAGTGTTGCATTCATTTCACAGCTAGAATCCAAAACTATTGATGAAGCATGTAGTGATAGTTTTTGGATAGATGCTATGCAAGAGGAATTAAACCAATTTGAACAGAATCAAGTTTGGGAACTTGTTCCCAAGCCTATTGATCATCCGGTCATTGGCACCCGTTGGGTATTCCGAAATAAACTTAATGAGAATGGTTTAGTGACTTGTAATAAGGCTCGACTCGTAGCTCAAGGATACAATCAGGAAGAAGGTATCGACTACGATGAGACTTATGCCCCAGTTGCGAGATTAGAATCCATTCGCATGTTATGTGCATTTGCATGTTTTCATAATTTCAAATTATTTTAAATGGATGTCAAGAGTGCATTTTTAAATGGTTTTATAAAAGAAGAAGTTTTTGTAGCACAACCTCCAGGTTTTACTGATTTTAAAAACCCTGATCATGTTTTCAAGTTGAAGAAAGCTTTATACGGTTTAAAACAAGCCCCTCGTGCTTGGTATAATCGTCTAAGCTCTTTTCTACTTGACAACGGTTTTTCAAAAGGCAAGGTTGATACTACACTTTTTATTAAGTCTTTTAATGGCAAGCTTCTCTTAATACAAGTCTATGTTGATGATATTATATTTGGATCTACTGATGAATCTATGTGTCAAGAATTCTCTAAGTGTATGCAGAATGAGTTTGAGATGAGCATGATAGGAGAGCTGAAATTCTTTTTCGGACTACAAATCAAACAAACTGACAATGGGACATTCATAAATCAAGCCAAGTACACAAAAGATTTGCTAAAGAAGTTTGATCTGGATAATGTCAAACCTATTGGCACTCCGATGGCAACTTCAACAAAGCTTGATATTGATGAACAAGACAAGCCGGTCGACACACGTAAGTATCGAGGTATGATTGATAGTTTGCTTTATTTAATTGCTAGTTGTCCAGATATTATGTTTAGTGTTTGCCTGTGTGCACGTTTTCAAGCTAATCCAAAGGAATCACATCTGTACGCAGTTAAGCGTATCTTTCGATACCTTAAGGGCACTTCTTCTGTTGGCTTATGGTATCTCAAAACTAAGTCCTTTGACTTTATTGGTTACTCGGATGCAGATTTTGCTGGATGCAAAGTTGATAGAAAAAGTACCAGCGGCACATGTCATTTCTTAGGTAAGGCTTTAGTCTCATGGTTTAGTAAAAAGCAAAATTCTGTAGCCCTATCAACAACAGAGGCTGAGTATATCGCCGCAGGACGTTGTTGTGCTCAGATTTTGTGGATGAAACAAACCATAAAAGACTATGATTTATTTTACACACACATTTCCATTTCTGTGACAACACGAGCACTATTAATTTGACTAAGAATCCAGTATGTCATTCTCGTACTAAGCATATCGAGATCCGACATCATTTTCTTAGAGATCATCATCAAAATGGAGATATTGACCTTGTGTACATAGATACTGAGAATCAATTAGCTGATATTTTCACAAAACCTCTAGCAGAAGATCGTTTCAATTATTTACGTCGAGAATTAGGAATTTTGGACGTCAATAATGTTAATTAATTTTATTTTATGATTTTATGTCAATACGCAAAAACTGTGTTAGAGACAAGCCAATAAAGAGTCTGTCTGTCACCACAACTACGGTTGAAGCGAAGCAGTATTTAAGAGTTCTCCGGTGAACCTCCGCCAGCTGGGACAGTACTCCTACAGCTAATCTGAGACAGTCGCTGTGTAACGATATTTAATCTATAAAATAACATTAATTATATTAATTGAATGTTGAAATTACTAATCTTTGAATTAAATCTTTAAAATGAGCTAATAAAAAAGAAAGTGTTCCAAACCAACCCCAGGCGAATTCGGCCAGACTTCGGACCGAATTCGACCCGAGTTCAGTTAAAGGTATCTGGCTATATAACCAGAACCCGAGAGTCTTTCTTCTTTATTGCTTCTAAACACCACCATCACAGCAACAGCAGCCGTGCGAGAGCCCTCAAACCCTAGTTCTTCACCACTCCGTTTCTCCCTATCTACGTGGTAAAATCCATCCAAATTTTGGATTCGTGCGGAGTTCGTTGTCCTCTACAACATACTTGAATCTCAGGAGGTATAACTTTGTATTTCTCCTCCTTTCAATTTCGTGCATATTTACTTTTATTGCACAATGCCGTCTAAGGGATTTAACCCCTTCAAGAGGAAGAAGACGACCAATCCTAGTGAGGAAGGATCATCTTCAAATCCACCCACGGATTCCCTCTTTTTACCAGTTCAATCGAGCGATGGCACGTTCGATGGGTTTTACTTTCAAACCCTAGATCAAGCCCTTCTGTGGTATGGAGACTTTTCCATGAGATCCATATGCACGGGCGCTCCTATCAAATGGACTGTGTTTCCAGAACACCGCCCTTATTTTGAGGCATTAGGGTTACAACACGTTGTTAAACTTTATTTTCCGGTAGCTACTAATGCCATTAGACTGTTCTACTGCAATATCATATTAAACACGTTTGACGTAAGTACTCGTGTTGGCGGACTAGACATCGAGTTCAATGATGTCCTCTTAGCAGAAATCCTTGGTCTATCTAACGAAGGTGCACCGCTTGTTGATATCACTGAATTTGATTTCCCCGACGGCACGACACTTGCTAGTTTCAAAGCTGAACTCTGTGCACCTGATCGAGTTCGCTCTGGAAAGTTTAAGGCAAACAACTTGAACTTGTTTAATTATGAATTGCACCGCATCATCTACTCCACTCTCCTTCCGAAGTCTACTTCAAAGGATGATGTCACATCTCTTGAATTATCTGCTATGTATCACATTCTTAAGGGGATTCCATTTTCTGCCCCTAAGACCATTATCCAGATGATGGGACGTTGTCGTGCAAGAGATAGAAATCTCTCTTATGCGATGATTCTCCCACGCATCTTCCAGCGTTTTGATATTGATTTGTCAACTTGTACTCAAGACCCTGAGCCCAAGTTTCTGAAGTTATCTCGTCGTAGTATGACTGCTTCTGCTCCTCCTACTGTTCCTCCTACTGCTCCACCTCCTCCACCTACTCAGCAGTATGTCATGACCTTTGAAGGCATACACCAGCATCTTTCTGATTTGCACGTCTCGATGACGGATATGGCTCGCGAACGTGAGTTCCGCGATGTCACTCGTTATCAGGCGATAGCAAATTCTCTCGCTGATCTCCGATTTGCTCAGACTGGACATTCTGTCGGTTCTATTCCTAGAGATCCAGCCTTCTCTGGTTACCGCTGTGAGGATGAGGCTATTCATGCCTACTTTCAGCCCGGTAACGCATATGATTGGTACCGTTCTGACCGTGCTCCTCAGGACTATGTCGGTGAGTTTTACACTGGCGCTCCTCCTCACCCTTCTGGAGCTGGTACCTCTGTAGCTGGTCCCTCTGGACATGCCGGTCATGCTGATGATGATGATGATGATGATGATGATGATGATGATGAGGAGATGTGATATATTAGTTGATTTTTGAGACTTAGATATTGTCTACTGTATACTTGGAAATGCTCCGACATTCCAAGTTTCTGTCTTTTTATCTTTTTATTATCAGACTTGTACTGGATATTTTTTTTTATGTCTCTTGCACATCATTTTATCATTTTGGGATGCGTAGTTTATCTTTCACATCAGTTTGTTTATTTATTTATAGCATCTTTATCTGCTTCTCTATTATAAACTGCCTGTGAATTAATTCTCTGTTATATTATAAACTGCCTGAGACAAATACATGCCTGTGATGTTATTTTTTTTACTGTATCTACCATCTGTCATAATTTTTATTATGTGTTTCTTCACTGTTTGTTTCTTATGCATTGATTGCGGGGGAGCTTTCTCTTTTGCAATTATTTTGCTAAGTGACAACGGGGGAGAAATAAGGATCTAACATCTTTTGAGAAAATGCATGCAGGATATGAACAATTTTACTTTATTTATTTTTTTGATTCCAAGCTTAGATGTTATATCATTCATAGTTTATCAATTATCAAAATGGGGGAGATTGTTGGCCCATTGGTCATATGGTCAAACTGATTTTAATAATTGATCAAACTCTGTCTCAATATATGGAACTAGTCAGGATATCTCGGACTCTTGGACATGATCAAGAACAGCTATCTACTCAGTTCAAGACCGAAGCGCTGTTTGCCTGTTCAAGTCTGTATTTCTTTGAGCAATGTATTTTTTATTTTATTTGAGTCTAGGAATACTTTATACACCGAGTCGTACTGACAAATAGGCTATTCCAAAAAGATTTCAAACTGCTTTTAAAATGTCCTTAGTTTTGAAAAACATTCGTATTTACAAAAGCTTCAAAAATGTTTACAAAAAGGTTTTCAAAATTCCCCAAAAACTAATTTTAAAAACCATAACCTAACCCTGACAGAACTCGGTCAGAGTTCGGCCAGAGTTCGGTTAGTGGCCGTTTTGTTTTTGAATTCCTTGGAACTTGGTCCTCCTGTAGTTGCGGATTTGACCGAGATTTGCTCATCGAGTTCTGCTCGAATTCTGCTCGAATTCTGCCAGAATTCTGTCTTTGGAACTCCTATAAATAGAGAAGGATTTTGATCATTTCAACTCACTCATTCACTTTCAATCTTCTCTCTTCTAAAAAGCTTTCAGTCTTCCAAAGAGTTTTTCTCGAGCTTCAAATTTCAGATCCCAAGCCAGTTACAATCCTCTAGTCGATTTGTCAGTGCGGTGCGGTCTAGAAGTTTCAGAGTGATTGTAATCAGAGGCTTGATAGAAGATTCAACTCTTCACAATTGAAGTTGGACGAGTTTTTCGTATCAAAGCTCGCGTTGTAGAAGTTGCAAGGACTTCGTAAGAAAACTTACGGTTTTGCCAATAGTGGATTGAACTGGTAGCAAGAGTTCTACCGACTGGACTAGTCCTCAACAGAGGAAAACCAGTATACATCGTTGTCTTTGCGTTTGCTTTCTTATCTCTGCCTTTACATTATTTAGTTGTGATTATTATTCTGTGATCTTGCTGCTAACATTTTTAATTAGCATTATTCCGCTGCCAACTCTATTCACCCCCCCTCTAGAGTATTCTGCTTTACGATTTTGTTCCTACACATTCCTCCTAAGCCGAAAAGTCCCGACGCCCCGACGATAATGTTCGAGGAAAACGAACCCGTGCATGGGTTTATTCAAAGTCTATTTGATCATGCAACACGCATCTACACATACAATCAATCATAGTCTGAGTCCAAAACTCAGACTTCGCATCGTTCCGTATTTCTTACACATTCCTTCTATGTCCTCACATTCTTTATACGATTTCGTTCTTTCGATGTTTCAAAGTCTCGATTCAATGTCCAAGTGAATTACGCAAAGTTCCCAAATAATTCAAGCATCATACTACGACTTAACTTTCGATGATACGCGATTCGTGCATCTGATGCACGCCCGACATGATCTTTCAATGTGCTAGACTTATGTTCATTCCCTTCGACTCGTGCACTGAGGCACGCCTTGATAGAGTATTCAATATTCTATAGCTTGTGCACTAAGGCACTCGTGTCGATATAGTCTTTCCATATTCTAGCATACTAACTCGTGCATGGAGGCACGCATTTGATTGATGTTCAACGACTCGTGCCTTGAGGCACATTTCGATCCAATTGTTCAATGTTCCGTGACTCGTGCATTTGATGCACTCGTCGATACAATTATCCTATGTTCTTATGGCTTGCACACCGATGCACTCGCCTTTGCAGTATTTTGATATTCTATGGCGACTCGTACATTTGATGTACATTTTAATTCGATTGTTCTATCTAGTATACGGCACGCACTACGATTTCTCTGTTGGAATTATTTAATAATATTGGCCACACATGTAAAATTAATTGTGTTGGGCTATCTAAATAATTAAGCCAAATTAAAGTGGTCTATTTGGAAAATTGGCTTAAAGGTATAATTGTCATTGAATTAATGTGTAGATACCGGAGATAATTCTAATTTGATGAGGGGCCAAATTAGAAATATCAACACACACACGCACACACACACACATATATATATATATATATATATATATATATATATATATATATATATATATATATATATACATATATATATATATGTGTGTGTGTGTGTGTGTGTGTGTATTCATTAGGGTTATGGTTCCCAACTTATACGGCCACCAAAAGAGATGTTTTCTATTTTTTCTTCTGCATCCCCATCACCATAAAGAGAGGGACAAAGGATTCGGATTCTTCTTTGTCATTAAGGGTCGTAGCAAGTTGGAAGATCGAACCCAATAAAGAGACGTTCGCTTCAAGATCCATCAAGTCTAGCAATGGATTTAGGTACGCTTCCATTATTTAATTTATGTTCTTCATCTCATGAATCGACAGGGTACAATAAAATTTCCAACAAGTGGTATCAGAGCCTCCTTGTTAGATTTATGAGATTGAAGTTTCAGAATTAATTTTATTGTTGTTCGAAAACTCTAAATTGTTTGATCTAATTTAATTTAGGATTTCGATTGTTCGATAATAATTTTTAATATTGATGAAATCATTGATTTTTTAATCGTTGGATAAATAAGTTCTTTCGATGAATTTTTGAATGAACTTCGGCTACTCAATTGCAGCATTCATTCATTTTCATAAGTTTTTACATTATAATATATTATGTGGTCTCACCACATCAGCACATCCCTACTTTTAATTGTTCTATTCTGTTAATGAACCAATCGACCATTTTTTATTGTGATGATCCTTTTGGTTGTAACCAAAAGGAATTTTTTTTTGTTAAGAGTGGGATTTGAGAACCCACACCCTTTCGTACCAGAACCTTAATCTACAGCCTTAACCTAAATTTGAAGCTTTGATTGGGTATTGAACCAAAAGAACTAAAGCAGAAGCTTTTTTTGGATGCATATTTCTTTGGTTGGCTAATTTTTTTTTGTTCTCTTTTCAGTTAATGTTGCTATAATATCTGCCAATACGAATTCAGTTTCCATGCTTAATGGGATAAATTTTAAGGGCAAAAAGAAAAGAAATACAGAAGCTGCTGAGGTCCTAGCTCAAAAGAAACAACAATATAAAACTAAGGGTTGTTTCTTTTGTGACAAGTCAGGACACATAAGGAAAAGTACATATCTCAATTTGGTCTGTTCTGAGGTTAATTTAGCTTCAATACCTAGAAACACATGATGGTTAGATTCTGGTGCTACTACCCACATTAGTGTTTCTAGACAAGGTTGTCTGAGCTACCGAAAGCCAATTGATGGTGAAAGATACATCTATGTGGGTGACGGCAAGTCGGTAGAAGTGGAAGCAATAGGACATTTTAGGTTATTATTGGGAACCGGTTATTATTTGGATTTGATAGACACTTTTATTGTACCGTCTTTTAGACGAAATTTAGTTTCAGTTTCCTTACTGGACAAATCTGGTTACCATTGTTCATTTGGAAACAATAAGTTTAGTCTATCTTTAAATTCAAATATTGTTGGTAATGGTTTCCTTAATGTTTATGATAACCTATATTCACTAGAAACTATTGCATCTTACAATAAAACCTTGCATGTGGAGTCACGTGGTACTAAACGCAAAATTAATAATAAAAATTCAGCCTTATTATGGCACAAGCGATTAGGTCACATATCTAGAAATAGAGTTGAACGACTTGTGTCTGATGGGATTTTGGATTCCCTTGATTTCACAGACTTTAATGTCTGTGTTGAATGTGTAAAGGGAAAACAAACCAAAACAAAGAGATTAGGTGCCAATAGGTCTACAGAAGTCTTAGAATTGATTCATACTGATATCTGTGGACCATTCCCTTCGGCTTCTTGGAATGGTCAAGAATATTTTATATCATTCATAGACGACTATTCTAGATACGGCTACCTATATCTCATTCATGAGAAATCACAGTCTGTGGACGTATACAAATCATTTAACGCTGAAGTTGAGAACCAACTCAACAGAAAAATAAAAGTCGTCAGGTCTGACTGTGGTGGAGAATACTACGGTAGATCTGATGGATCAGGTGAACAACTGTAAGCCCCCTGAATTTCAGGGCTGTTTTAAATTTTTTCTAAATGAATTATTATCGATAAATATATTATTATTTAATTGTTTAGATCATTAATGTACCTTTCCATGGCTTTGACTTCTGGAGCGTCAGGGATGCGAATCTCTGTAAACTCTCTTCATGGGTTTTGAAGTAGGCAAGATTATCTTCCTGTTGATATATCCTGTCCCACTTGAACTCTTTCCCTTGTGCTCCCATTTCATCCATGATTTTAATTGATTTTAATTTATTAATTAATTAAATCTCGGTTCCGACCTTGTCCGAACCTAATCCAATGTCCGACCCAATTGGGTGTGAACCCTACCATGGCTACCCATACATCCCCCTGACATTTTCCCATTTTTGTCCCACATAAAAATATCTAATTTTGTATGTATACTTCTCCATTTTATTTTGTATATATATATATATATATACATGTGGTATATATATATTTATATATGTATATCTCTCTCTCCTAAACAAACACACAACACCACCCCTCACCATAACAGCAAAGAAACCCCCCCTTAGTCGACTTCCTTTTCCCTCTCTCTCCATTTTAAATATCCTACTCTCTCTCTCCCTCTCACCATCACTCACTCTATCTCTCTCTCTCTCTCACGTATGGAGCAAACACACCCCCCCCATCACTTCTCCTTTACTTCTTCCTCACTTCTTCTCCTTCTTCATCTTCTTCTTCTTCTTCATATATTCTTCTTCTTCTTCCTCAACCACCGAGCACCACCCTTCCACACCCGACCACCATCACCAGTACCACCACCACTCTCCTCCTCAGCCTCCTCCTCGGCCTCCACTGGCCGAGCAACCCCCCCCCCCCCCACGAGCTATAGCAGCAGCTGCGCCAGCAACATGCAGCAGCAGCAGCATGCAAGCTGCAGCAGCAGCATGCAAGCTGCAGCAGCAGCGCAGTGGCAGTCGTGCGCCACCACGGCCGCCGGCGACCGCCGCAGGCCGGCGAGAACCTCCCCCACGTGACCCCCAGCCCCGGGCACACCCCCCCGTGCCACCAAGTGACGGCCACCGTCCACCAGGACGCGTCGTCGAGGCGATTCGCGCATTTTCCCGAAGTTCCGTCGTGACGCGCGCGTCGAAAGTTCAGATTTTGCACCCCGTCGTAGCAACTTTGTGCGAGAATTCTGGACAATCCGACCGTTGGATCTTCGTCCCGTCTGCTCCGCCTCAATCTCGGTATAACCACCTTCACTCCCCTGAAATTTCAGCCGTTAATAATGTCGTTTGATACCTCAAAACTGGCCACCAAGTTGACGTTTTAAATTGAACTGTTTTTGGACAGTTTCGTGGAGCCGACTTCGTCAGCTCGTAACTTCGCCATCGCAGCTCCATTTTATGCACCGTCAGTTCCGGTGCACAGCTGGTATAACCATCTTCCTATCTCCTTTAGATTTCGTTTCATTTTAAGCACGTTCGGTTGGTCGAATTCGACGCCAAAGTTGGCCGTCCGAATTCTTTAAATTGCACTTGTTAAATTCCATTTTTGAACCCGGGACTCCGGATTCAATTTCTGACACCACCAGTAGACTCGTGGCGTCATTCTGGCATGTTTTCATATAAAATTTGCTTGATTTGGAGAACGTGGGCCCTGGCACGCATTTCGGTGCAAAGCGGGTCCCACTTTCTGAGTCAACGGGACTTTTTGACGCCGGCTCATCGGAATCCCATTCCGGATATACCGTTGAGTTCGTATCGTCATTCTGGACTCGTTGACATATAATTTGCTGAGTTTTGAAGACATTTGCTCCGGCACGCATTTTCGTGCAAACCGGATACCAAGTGTCGCGTCAACGTATCATTTTGAGATCGGCACATCGGAATCCAATTTCGGATATACCGTTGGGTTCGTATCGTCATTCTGGATTCGTGGACATATAATTTGCTAGGTTTTGTAGACTTCTATCCTGACACGTTTTTCGGTGCAAAGTGTGTCCAACGGCGGACATCATTTTGACCCGAAATTACCGTTTTGCCCCTGTGTCCAAATTGGACTTATGGGTAGGCTATCCTAGCTGATTTGACCGTTCTGGACACGTTGGTGATATTTATTTTATCATCCGACGACATCTGTAGATTTTGATTATGTATTATCCTTAATTTCTAATTAATTATTTCCTAGATATTGTTACTTTCTGGTTTTGAATTTTTATATATATTTTAATTGCCGTAAAAATCTTGGAAAAATGGTATTTAAATATTATGTTAATTTAGCTAATTTATTATAATTTTTCTAGCATTTATTAAGTGCTTTTGGTATTTTATAAAAATAGGAAAACGGAACTCATTTTTAGTATATTTATGTTTGCTGATTTTTAATAAATATTTATGAGGGTTTATAAATCCCAGAAAAATTAGTATAAATTTCTATAATTAACAAGGATTATTTTGGTACTTTATTTTATATATATTTAGGCTTTTTGTCTATCTCTAAAATTGTTGGAACTTAGTGTATAGTTTGATTTATTTATTAAATAATTACGACTTTCAATATTTTGCGTTGATTTGAGTTGTTATAGTATTGGACCTCACCCCGCACTAGTGTAAAGACCCTAGAGAGTTAGTTTGTGTATAGTGGCACTCTACATTAGACTTTTGTGTTAGGTCCCCACTTAGTTAGTATCCAGTTAGGAGTCATGTCACACCACTAGTATATTGTTGATCATAGCTTAGAACTGAGTTGTGTATCATTATTGACAGGATACCGAACATCTATATCTTCGTACTAGTATTCTTGCTTTGCTCGAGGCAAGTACATCTACACACTCATTTACTGTCTTTTAATGTTAGAACATGTATTGGCCCTGTTAAAATACTGCTTTCTGAATAACTGCAAGATTATGTCTTCACATGTTACATTAATTTGGTCCCCACCATACTTAGGACAGTTCTTATATCTTCACATGTTTCATACTGGTTCTCGGTACATGTTTCACTATACTTTATACTGCTCTGAGCATTCACGAGTTTTATACTGCTTCCAGTACCTGCCATGCTTATACTGCTCTCGTATCTCTCACATGTTAGAATATGGGTTATGGGGAAACTGACAGTTGAGTACGTGATCATGCCCCCCTTTTCCGGCGACCTTGATGCCGTGTAAGGACGACATTATGCATGTAGACCTTGCCATAGGCCCAAAACCACGCGAACTTGTACGTGTGTACATTTAGGCATGTACGGAAGTACATATGGTTCTTAACGGTGCCACAGCACCATCACCTATTGACCGATCACGTACTTGCTCCAGTTTTAAATATTATATATACATCTGTCTATATGACATATGTATCCTTGCCATGATAGATTATGAGTTATACCATGATTCCAGATATGTCATGTTCCCTATGTTGCTATGATACTGTGATCCCAGTTATACCATGAGGCCATGTTTCCAGTATTTCCTGTTTTATAGACTTATCACACCATGTTTCTTATTGTACATCTCTTTCATTATATGTTCAGTACTTTAGTTGTAGAGGTTGTACTTGCTCCCGTCCTGACAGGATAACGTTGTAGGTTCACTTTTCGAGGATGAAATGCTATGTGTTACATATTATGGCACTGATTTTGAGGACCTGGCCTTGCTCCAGTAGAGGCCCCAGCGGGGAACCTTGCTTAGTTATCTTTCTTGTGTTTTGGGACTTAGACATTGTCTGTTCTTATATTTGGATACTGGACTTTGTCTCCAGTTAGATACTTGGAAGTGTATTATTTAAGTCTGTGCTTATGTTACCTTCGCTTATAGATGCTGTGTTGTGATGAACCTTAAATGTGATTTTAGAACTGTTAGCTGCTTAGATCTTTTATTGTTTATTCTTAGAACAGCTTACTGCGCTTTAACCAAGCGTAGGCTGGACATGGCTCGGCCCGGCCCAACAATTTGGGTAACGGGTCGTGACAACAACGTCCAGGACCGTTTGCTAAATTCCTAGAGGAATGTGGAATCGTCCTATAGTACACCATGCCAGGATAACCTAGCATGAGTGGTGTAGCTGAAAGACGAAATAGGACTCTTAAGGATATGGTGAGGAGTATGATTAGTCATTCTACCTTACCAGAGTCACTCTGGGGTGAAGCACTTAAAACAGCAGCTTACATTCTGAATAGAGTGCCAACTAAAGCGGCTGCAAAAACACCTTATGAGCTTTGGACAGACAGAAAACCTAGTTTGAAGCATTTACATATTTGGGGTTGTCCAGCCGAGGCAAGGCCTTATAGGCCATATGAAAATAAATTGGACCCCAAAATTGTAAGCAGCTACTTTATTGGCTATGCGGAGTGATCAAGGGGTTATAAATTTTACAATCCCACAAAAAGGACAATTTTTGAGACGGAAACTGCTATATTTTTTGAGGATGTTGAGTTTGGGGGAAGAAATAAAGTTAGGGACATTGTATTTGAGGATGAATCGATTATGATCCCTACTATCACTTTTGACGATGTGCAGGTTTCTGTACCTGTCATTGATCAAGAAGTAAATCCGGAACCTCAACAAGACAATGTTGATTTACCTCTACAAGTCGATGTTGAGCTACCTCAACAAGACAAATAGAGGCACCCCCCATTCCAGATGAGGCAGTTGTTCCCGAGGAACAAACTCAACAACCTCAAGAATTGGTGCCATTAAGACGGTCCACCAGAGAAAGGAGAAATACAATTTCGGATAATTTTATCATATTTCTCCAGGAACATGAGGAAGACCATGGAATATTTGAAGATGATCCAATCAACTCCCGTCAGGCCATGAAAAATTCCAATTCTCAAAAGTGGATTGATGCAATGAATGAGGAGTGTAAGTCCATGCAAGACAATAAAGTTTGGGAACTTGTCCCATTACCAAAAGATGTGAAGCCCATTGGTTGTAAATGGATATTTAAAACCAAGAAGGATTCGAAGGGTAATGTGGAGAAGTATAAAGCACGTCTTGTAGCTAAAGGCTTTACTCAAAAGGAAGGGATTGATTTTAAAGAGACTTTCTCTCCGATTTCTTCGAAAGACTCTTTTAGAACAATCATGGCACTTGTTGCACATTTTGATCTTGAGTTACATCAAATGGATGTCAAAACGGCGTTTCTCAATGGTAACATTGACGAAACTATTTATATGGTGCAGCCAGAAAACTTTGTGTCGGGAGATCCAAAGAATATGGTTTGCAAATTGACAAAATTTATTTATGGACTCAAGCAAGCTTCTCGTCAGTGGTACTATAAATTTCACCAAGTTGTTACCTCGTTTGGTTTTGAGGTTAACGTTGTTGAAGATTGTGTGTATCACAAATTCAGTTGGAGTAAAATTATTTTTTTGGTTTTGTATGTTGATGACATACTGCTTGCCACAAATGATATAGGCATATTGCATGACACTAAAAAATTTCTATCAAATAACTTTGAGATGAAAGATATTGGTGACGCCTCTTTTGTATTAGGAATTCAAATACATCGAGATCGTTCTCGAGGTATTCTTGGATTATCATAAAAGAGCTATATCGATAAAGTGCTTAAAAGATTTGGCATGCAAGAATACAAACCAGGTGACACCCCAGTCGCTAAAGGAGACAAGTTCAGTCTCAATCAGTGCCCTAAAAATAGCCTTGAAATTAAGGAAATGCAATTGATCCCCTATTCATCAGCTGTGGGGAGTCTAATGTATGCTCAGGTGTGCACGCGTCCGGATATTGCGTACATAGTTAGAATTCTGGACAGATATTTAAGTAACCCTGGGATGGATCATTGGAAAGCAGCTAAACGGGTCATGAGATACTTACAGAGAACAAAGGATTACATGTTCACTTATAGGAGATCGGATCAGCTGGAGAACATAGGGTATTCCGACTCCGATTTTGCTGGATGCCAAGACAGCAGGAGATCCACATCAGGTTATGTTTACATGTTAGCTGGAGGAGCTATATCTTGGAAGAGTGTCAAACAAACACTCATAGCTTTGTCCACTATATATGGCAGCAGAGTTTATAGCATGTTTTGAGGCATCTAATCATGGAATATGGTTACAAAATTTTGTCACTGGGCTGCGCATTCTGGAGGGTGTTGAAAGACCACTCAAGTTATATTGTGATAATAAATCAGCAGTACTATATTCTAATAACAACAGGAGCTCGTATAAGTCAAAGCATATTGACATAAAATTTCGAGTTATGAAGGAGAGAATTCAGAATGGTGAAGTGTCCATAGAGCACATTGGGACAAACTCTATGTTAGCGGATCCGCTCAAAAAAGGGTTACCATCCAAGGTCTTTCATGAGCACACTGCTCATATGGGTGTTATCTCATTTGATGATATATCAGTTTAATGGGAGTTTGTATTTTATGTATTTGGGTGCTATTTGGTTTTGGACACATTTATGTATTAAAATATTTTGGATATTTATCTGATCAGATATATGGAAATTCAGTTCATTCTGTTTTCATTATGTTAAGTATTGATCTCATTAAAGTTAAGGAGGACCAGTTGGAAATAGACATGTATTGATTATATTGCGTGTAATTTCCATGATACGCATCCATGATTGATCTATGTTGTTTAGCTATATTGGTATATGTGACCATGATGGTTTAGTTACGCTATATGTGATGAATGCCGCTTTGATCCTATATTGATATGGTTAATGGACGAGATTGTCCGGATATACCCTAAGGATTAAGATAACAATTTATGAGCTCACTAAGGTTTACACAATTATAAGGTTACATATGTGGCCCAGTGGAAGATTGTTGGAATTATTCAATAATATAGGCCACACATGTAAAATTAATTGTGTTGGACTATCTAAATAATTAAGCCAAATTAAAGTGGTCTATTTGAAAAATTGGCTTAAGGGTATAATTGTCATAGAATTAATGTGTAGATACAGGAGATAATTCTAATTTGATGAGGGGCCAAATTAGAAATATTAACACACACACACACACACACACACACACACACACACACACACACACACACACACACACACACACACACACATATATATGTGTGTGTGTGTGTGTGTGTGTGTGTGTGTGTGTGTGTGTGTGTGTGTATTCATTAGGGGTATGGTCTCCAACTTATACGGCCACCAAAAGAGAGGTTTTCTCTTTTTCTCTTCTGCATCCCCATCACCAGAAAGAGAGGGACAAAGGATTCGGATTCTTCTTTGTCATTAAAGGTCGTAGCAAGGTGGAAGATCGAACCCAATAAAGAGACGTTCGCTTCAAGATCCATCAAGTCTAGCAATGGATTTAGGTACGCTTCCGCAATTTAATTTATGTTCTTCATCTCATGAATCGACAGGGTACAATAAAATTTCTAACATTCTCTTCATCGAGCCACGCCCGTGGTCTCGATAGGTTAACTTAGCATACAATGGTACATTTTACTTAGACATGACGGAGTAGAAAAGAAGGGTCAAAGTCCTCCTACCTTGCTGATACGTCTTGTCATTTTGTCGAGCCGATGCGGCTCAATTTCATAACTTTGTTGCACGACCAACTCTTCTGATTTAGCCATTCGAGCACTTCGTACTCCGTCGAATTACCCGACCGATTCGGCCTACCGTGCCCATGCCTCAGTCCACTGCGAGACAACGCTTTAGTTTTGCGAACTCCGTTGCAAATAATGCACAATGTCGACCTCTTATAATTCATCATAAAAGCTTAGCTTGCATCCGAAACCAACTAAAATCAATACTTGTTCGAATCGGACTTATACCTTGCGTCGATTCGATTTATTATTTTTTTGAACCGATTCAATGCTTTCTCTTTTGGGCCAATGTAACACTTGCATCAATTCGACTCGATGCATTCCTCAGTTCATAACTCTTGTATCGATTCGCATCTATACTTCTTCGGGTCAACACAACTCTTCGAGTCAACAAGTCAGCATAATGCACCGTGCGGAACGAGGCATTACAGATACCATTTTATATATGTAGCAAAGACAACATCCAACCAAACTTCTACCAAATATTATTATTTTTCAATAGGTAATTTTGTATTTATTTAGGAATATTGATACCATCTTATGTTGGAAGAAAACTACAACCAAACTTACTCAAACATATTAATTTTCCAATAGATAAATCACCTAAATGACAAAAATATAATAACAAATATAATAGTGTAATGTTATTTGTTAGCATCTTCCAACAACATCTTCATCAGCATATCTGATACCATATGACAGCAGGATATTTGATACCATATTATCTATTCGTAACTTGATAAATTATTAGATAATAGCATTTAATATTTCCTATAATTATTGCATATATTCAAGTTTATCCTTTTCTTAGTTGTTAGACATGCATAACAAAAATATAAATATATACCGTTATTAAAATATTATTGAAATATATACAGTTAGACATCCAAAGATTTTGAGAGACACCCATGTCAAGAGTAACGTTTATATTATAGATTAGATTGAATTAAAGTTGTATTTACGCTATAATTTAAATTTGATTAAATTTACTATTGGGATCATAAATTTAATTGTAAAGTTGATAAAGAAATAAAATTTTGTATTTTAATATTACTAGAAAAATCTACTCTTGATAAGTAGGAATTTGAAAGATGTTTGATGGATGGCAAACATAACAAATAGTGCATAAAATAGTAAAAAATCTCGACTTAAGTAGTAAAATATAGAAACAATTTAGAAGATTAAAAAGGATAGAAGAAAATATTTGATGATTGAAACTATCAAAAAAAAAAACTCAAAATAACAGCTTCAAAACCTTCCCAAAAAAACATTTTAAAGAAAATATACTCTTTGATCTTTGGTACGTTACCTAAGTACCTGTATCAAGAATATAATATTTGTAATAAATAATATACCCTCTTTTATCTTCTTCCTGTATACCTAACATTAGATTAATTAACTTAAACTAGTAAATGCACGTGCTTTGCACATATAATAAGAATTTTATCCAATTATAGTTAAATACGCTTTTAACTCATTTGGTTAATGTGCAAGGTATTTTTCTTGTTTGTTTGAGTTTAATTCTCCATTTTGACAAAATTTTACTTTTTTCAACAATTTTTTTTATAATTAATTTTTTTTAAATAAATTGGACTGTGATATAATGACGGCTTAGACGGCTCACTTTTGAGCCGTTTTGAAACCTCATTATATAGTGGAAGATTTAAACTAAGTTAACTTTTAACTTAAAGATTAGACTGAATTAAAATTTTGTTTAGACTATCATTTTTAAATTGATTAGATTTTAGTTAACTTTTTCTCATTATGATATTATAAACCGACACATTTAAGAAGGAAAAACCAATTTGTCAAAGGAAATATTATAAAAATTATTGGGATGTAACAATGGGCATTTAAAATAATTTTACCTTCAATTTAGAAGTAGGCTATGTAATATTTTTAGACTAAAATAATTTTATAGCATATTACGTAAATTTGATTAATTTCCATAAAATAAAAGTTTATTAATATTGTATATGTAGCAACTTCATAGAAATGAGGCAAATAATTTTTTATGTAATATTTTTATTCATGAAACTATTATCTAATTATAATTTTATAATAATCACACATTGTTAAAGAAAATGATATATACTCGGAGTGCAAGAAAATATAACTCAATGGCAAATGGACATTGTTCTTCTAAATTGCAAAAACTACAAAACTATAAGGTCTCCTTTGGTTCGCGGATTGGAAAGCAAAGGAAATCAACTCCTTGATATTTTTTCCTTTGGAAAATTACAATTCTCACCGATTTTCTTTTTCGGTGTTTGAAAATGTGAAAGAATTTGGAAAGTAAAATGAATACTTCAAGGTAACCGGGCCTAAATGTATTGCTATCTTATTGATTAAGGTATGGTTGGATATTGATTAACATAGAAGCTACAATAACAAATGTGTAACCAAGAGCCAAAGCATGAAAATGAGTTTAAAAGAAGAGTTCCTCCAAACTGTATGTGCTTGTTTAAGTAAGCAATCTGGGATCTATAGAAGTAAATTTTAACCAAGTGGGACGACAAAGTTGGCTTGTGATTTCTTGCACTCGGCCGGGTAAAGGAGGGACGTCTCCAAAGCGCGTTCAAGGTGCTTTTGTCTTTTTATGTTAAATTAGTGGGGATGATAATGAGAAGAAGATTAGAGAAAGAGAACAACTGAAGGTTAATGCCAGTAGAAGAATCAAATAAAAAAACTATGGATCCGGAAAAGTCCATGGCGGCCTGCAGAAGAATCAAATAAAACATCCATAGGGGAAAAAAAAAAAATCAATTTCTAAGCCGCATCTTTATTTTCTCTCACTCACACATTTCCATAAAAAATCTCTGTACTATGGTAAAAATGAAACGGTCACTTTCTCTCTCAACAAATGTGTCACTGCATGATTTTTTTCCCCTCCTTTTTAGTTTCTAACGTCTTTTCCCGTGTTGTGAAGCTTCTAATATTACTTGTTTAATTACTTGTTTAAAAATTGGGAATAAGCTCATAGTGAGGAGATTGGAAAGTAAATATATCTTCGTTACTTGTAAAAATAAAAATTAAATAAAAGGATAAGGGTCTCATATTTGGACTTGTCTAGGGCCTCCAAAATACTGGAGCCAGCCCTGAGTATGCCACACAACATAAGGGAGGAGATTATAATTAGGGATATTTAGACTTTAGATCTCTAATAAGTTAGAATATTTATGTTTGGGTCTCCTTAGTGTTTAGGTCTCCAATAAGTTAGGATATTTATGTTTGAGCCTCCATAGTATAGTGTTTGGGTCTTGGACTAAGGGTTGACCGTCAAAATTCAACTATAAAAATGAATTAAAAAATGAAAGTAATGAAAAATAATGAAACAATGAAAAAAAAAGAGGAAAAGAGAAAAAACAAAAAAAAACAAAAAACAAACAGAAAAAAAAAACAAAAAACAAAAAACAAAAGAATGACGAGAATAAATTTATTGTGGGAATAAATTTGTCTGGGTATTCATACTTTTCGAAAATAAATTTGTCCGAACATATCGAGACCTAAAGTCTAAATATTCCGGGCAAATTTATTATGGGAAACATATTTCCATATTTTGTTTAGGTTAAAAAATATATTCCTGAAAATTACGAATATCCTGATAAATAATTTACCTACAAAATATGGGAATCCTATCCCTTAAGTAGATTGGTATTTTTTTGTTTTTGCTCGGACAATTTTATTTGTTATTTTTTCGTTTTTTTTAGATTTTTTTAGTTTTTTATTTCAGTATTTTTATTTTTTTTATCCTTTTTTTTGTTTGTTTTTTGTTCTTTTTTCTATTTTTTTTTTCTTTTTAGGGTGTATTTGATTGCAAGGTGGAAAATATGTGGAAAAGAAATTAATTCCATGGAATTTTAAAAAAAATCATGGAAAACTTAATTTGGGTGTTTGATTGCCATTATTTTTCACGAAAAATAGTTATTTTCCATGAAAAATAATATTTTCCTATGGGTTTGACAAGTTTCATTTTCCACCATTTTAGATGAAAATATGGGAAATGGTAGTTTCTTGGAAAATAATTCCATGGAAAATATAAACTATCAAACATTACAAGGTGGAAAATTTGTAATGGAAATATTTTCCATGGAAAAAAAGCCCAATCAAACACAGTTTTTTTTGCATTTTTTTCCTTTGTGTTTTTCGTTTTTTGGTTTTTTATTCATTCTCTCTTTATTCTTTTTTTTTTCTTTTTCATTTTTTTCTTCGTTTTTTCATTCTTTTTAGTTGAGTTTTAATAGTCAACATTAGTCAAAGACCTAAACACTAATTATTTCTATTATGGGGATTCAAACACAACTATCCTACCTTATAAACAAGTTAATTTGTACATTTGTTTTTGTATTTATAACGAATTTCATATGAAAAAATAAATATAGTGGTATAGATAATATCAGATTAATATACTTATTAGTATAGATAATAAGAAACTAATATATTAGTATACAAATAAATATAAATAACAATAAAATAATACATAAAATAAAAATAACATATATAAATAATATATTAGTATGCAAATAAATATTTACAAATACAAATTAATATATACCAATTAGTTTGTATAATAACTAATAGAGTTTGTGTATATTTTATTTATTTATTTATTTGCATTAATAACTAATTAATATAAATAAATATATTTATTAGTATAGATAATAACAAATTAATATAGATAATAACAAAGTAATATATTATCATACAGATAAATATAAATAACAATAAATTAATATGTAAAATAACAATAACATATATAACCAAGTAAAAACGTGCTCAAGTCACCCTATCACCCTATATAAAATTTGTTATTAATTCAAAAATAAATAAATAGCAAAATACAAATAATTTATTTATAAATACATAAATCTATTTAATGTTATTAATTAATTTGTATATTAACTAATATAGATAATAACAAAAATTGTTAGTTAATATAAAATTGTTATATACAAGAAAATATTAGCAAATATTTTGTTATTATCCATAGTATAGATAATAAGAAAGTAATTAATAGATTAAACTAAACTAAAATATTAAACAAAATCAAACTAAAAAAATAAATCAAACCATTCTAAAACAAACTAAACTAAGAAAACCGAACAAAAAACTAAAAAAAAAAAAAGTTTGGCGCCTGTTGCACTGGCGTCATGATTAGGAATATGTTTTTTTAAGAGTAATTCTATTCGTACCTCCAAATTGTCCCTCCAAACCATACCTCCTTATGTGGCAGCTGTCGTGGCATGTTAAATAATGACATGGTAAATTTTAACCAAAAAAATTAATTACCAAATTTTTTTCATGTTAATATTAATATTAATTTAATGTTAATATTAATATTAATATTATTGTTAAAGTTAATATTAATATTAGTATTAATATTATTTTATGTTAATATAATTTTTATTTTTATTTTTATTTTTTGTAAACCCCCTCCTCTTTAATTTAATTATTTAATTGACTATTATTCTTATTTTAAAGTGTTATATATATATATATATATATATATATATATATATATATATATATGTGTGTGTGTGTGTGTGTGTGTGTGTGTGTGTGTGTGTGTGTGTGTCCTAGCCTAATTAGTCTATTCTTAGTTCGTGAATATAAATTTAATTTAATAGCAAATGTTACCTGGTTGCTAGATTAAACTTAGGGATTTAATTACTTATGGTCATAGCCTAACATAAATTAAATTTATATTCACGAACTAAGAATAGACTAATTAGGCTAGGATAATATATATATATATATATATATATATATATATATATATATATATATATATATATATATAAAAGGAGGAATCCGCATCCCCTTAGTTTTTGCATCCCCAAGCATCTCTATGTTCTCTACAATTGGATCTCGTTTAAGTTAGGCCTGTCAATGGTAGACCGAAAATCCGTATCCGATCCGTATTCGAATCGAAAATATCCGAAATTTCGGATACGGATACGAATTCGGATATCATATCGGATATTTATCGGATATCGGATGCGGATACGGTAAGTGTCATATCCGGACCAATAATATCCGAACCAATAATATTTAAATTATTTAATAAATTTAAAATATATTCAATGTATGCATGAGACTATTAGTTATATGTGCTTGATTGGAGAATTTTTTGGTGCAAATATATTCAATGTATGCATGAAAATCTGTTGCTTATGATATTTCAATGTGAAAATCTGCACATATATATGACAAAATCTGCTGTTCCAATGTAGAAATATGTTGCTTCTGATATTTAAATGTAAAAATATGTTGTTTCTAAATAAAATATGTCGTTTCAATGTGGAAATATGTTGTTTCTTGATAAATCTGCTGGTTCTGATTTTTTTTCTTCCCTTTTTAAATTATTTTTTAGTAATCTTATTGGTTCGGATATTATCCGATATCCGTTAAAATTATCGGTAACGGATATGGTAGCCAAAACTGATATCCGATCGGATATCGGATAGTTATCAGATATATCCGATAGTTAATGGTTCGGATATGGTAATGCCAATATCCGACCAATAAGCTACCATTGACAGGCCTAGTTTAAGTCATATAATCTTAATTGTTGACTTGAATCATTCAAATCAATGGTTAAGATTAGATGACTTAAACAAAATCCAATGTTTGATAACATGGGAATGGTTGGGGATACAAAAAAATGGGGACGTGGATCCCCTCTCTCTTTCTCTCTCTCTCTCTCTCTCTCTCTCTCTATATATATATATATATATATATATATATATATATATATATATATATGGATCCCCTCTCTCTCTCTCTCTCTCTCTCTCTCTCTCTCTCTATATATATATATATATATATATATATATATATATATATATATATTTACATGGGAATGGTTGGGGATACAAAAAAAATGGGGACGTGGATCCTCTCTCTCTCTCTCTCTCTCCCTATATATATATATATATATATATATATATATATATATATATATATATATATATATATGCTAAATTATTATTTAGATTTCCCCCATGTTTTATTTATTTAAATGCTTATTTAATTATTAGCATTATTATTATTAAAAAAAGAGTGGTAGCATTAGATAACAGATATAGGTATATATGGATTAATCAATATTTACATAGTTAACCTTAGATGGCTTAACCCCAAAACCTAAAAGTTTAACAATTTATTTTATTTTTTTAATTTTCTTTTATCTCTTTCCTTAAAACTCGCAAAGTAATCCCTAAACAAGCTTCTAGGCTAAGCCCGGCTTCAATTCCCTTGGCCCAGCTGTGCAGCCCACAAATTTAAATTTGAGGGTTCGGTCGGGCGAGTCGGGCTAAGACCAAACCCGAACCCGCCACCCTATGCTACACTTTATTGTACTTCTCCTCGTGCGTGTAAGCTGGCTTCTGCGCGCCCCATACTGGCCACTGCATGCGGGCTCTCCAGCTGGCTTGGGCGAGCTCTCTTCCCATATAACCCTATCCACTCCACATCCACCCACACTTTCGACTCCAAACCCTAGCCGCCATTAGCGTCGGACCTCCGCCAAGTTAGCTTCCTGGCAACTCTAGAGGCTAACGTCGAAACTTTAGTACGAAGCTCTCTTCGACTCGATCAAGGCATCGGTGCAGTGAAGGCCGCTCCCTAGCTCCCGCCACGTGGCACTCCCCCATTGGCAGG
The DNA here is from genome assembly GCA_029216955.1 of Iris pallida. Classification (NCBI taxonomy): domain Eukaryota; kingdom Viridiplantae; phylum Streptophyta; class Magnoliopsida; order Asparagales; family Iridaceae; genus Iris; species Iris pallida. The sequence continues at coordinate 922,395 of JANAVB010032820.1, forward strand.
TCCTCGGCGTGGGCCCGTTGTTAACAGGGGAGGCCATTGGGGAAGTACCACGCAGACTGTAGTGCCACGTTCCGCTCAGTTCAACCGGAGGAATCAAAACGCCAACGGCGTTTGGACTTAGCCATGCAACGGCTTACTCGAAGTCCCGCTCGATCGAGGCGACTCCTCGCTCAGGTGGGTGTCTTTGGTGAACTTGACTCGGCTTGGCCTTCACACTAATAAATTGAAAGTTTTCAAATGCACAAGTAGGCTTGATAATAAAGAGACAAATCCACATAGCTAAGGGAATAATCTCCAGTTTGGTCAAATAGAGTTAGAATATGGAAAGGTCCCACGGTCGGCTTAGAAATGTCGTAGGATGTGCTTTCAAAATGACACTCGGTCCTTCGTTCCGTGGCTTGGGAGAAGGAAAGTTGGTCTTTGTTGCCATGAAGCTATGAACTTAGCCTAAGACATAGGCGTCGTACGTATAAATGCTTGATAAAGCATGCACGGTCTCATCGTCCGATACTTGGCATAGCCAAAGTGTCCCTCCCGTCTTAGCGCACGTTTATACCATACAAGGCTTGGCATAGCCTTTGCTCGTCCTACGAGTTAAGTTGTTGCACGATTGAGTTAGGCAAGAGTTTTGCTGGGCTACCAAAGTAGCAGCAAGCACGGTCCTACAATTTCTATGGCTGGTTGTAGCCACACTGTCCTACGGTCTCAAGGCTCGTCATATAAAATATGACTTGGGAGGTAGTGTCGCACAGAACATAAATTGGCTTAAGGCACGATATCACGAACTTAGTGTTTTAAGGCACGAGCCACGGTTGATTCAAATGGAGTTTGGAAAAGGGCTATCAAATAGTCGTTCCTGAGTTGAGTAAAATGATAGGGCAGAATAGAAGAATACTCGCGACCATGGGTCGTCGAAGCGGTCTCAAATATTAAAAGTCTTGAATATGGTATTGAAAAGATGGTAACACTAGAAGAAGAATGACTATGTAAGATGTTAGTTCGAGTCAAGTCTTGCATGGTCATTAGACAACTTGTTGACAAGAGAAAGTTTTCTCGAACGGTAACCCGGGGCCACGGGACCGCTTCGACCTAGGGGAAAACACGAGTTTAGCCGAGCTGGGAGTACCGCTTATGTTATTCGAAAACTTTTAGCGGAGCTCGCTACCTGCGCTGAAAGCGATGCCGAATAGCAAAGCTAATGTGTCCAGGATAGCTTGTTGTGCTAGTGACTGTTTCATATAGATGATTCGGCATATTAGCGGCGATCCGTATGCATGCCTTTAGATTGAGTCGAGTATTGTGTGCACGGTATCAATGAGTCGAGTTGGGTGTGTGTACGATTAGAACACAATATTTGGGCCTAAGATTTGGCTGCAATAAAGACACCGTACTTCAGAACAAGATGTGGCATCGAGTATTAAGTTGTTGGCATAGAGTTGCATAAGTTGGATTTGAGTCGTTCGAGTTTAAGTCAGGAAGTATCGTAAGGCAAAGTTGGTTAAGTGACACTTAGTTCATAAATCTTGATTGAGTCAGTTGATGATCAAAGCAGATGGTTAAGTCGCTCTGAGTTACGAGGCACGACCTCAATATGGATACATGAATAAAGTTTATGATACGACCACGATATTAGCACAATGGACTTGTAGCACGGTCACATGAAAATTGGGTACTATCGTGTAGTTGCGTCTCTGAGTATGGGCCGAAAGGCAAACACGACTTGATAAGTTGACGTTGCAAGCACAAAAATGGTCTAGAGACACAAAATAGGTCGAGAGTCTATGTCCTAAAATCAAACCTAAGACAAGAATAGAAAGACAATCATAAGGAATTATGTTGCACAAAGTAAATGAACATGTTGGTTTTGTATGGATAGGCGAGGAGCTCACTCCAGCAGTACAGTTGAGTACTGACACCCACACAGTTTTCATGCATGAACAGGTAGAAGCTCGTTGGCGCGAAACTCGCTTGGATGCGTCAAGGCATGAAGTTTTCTTGGCATTTCGAGGCGTACGACCGCAGGGAGTCTGGACTTATACGGGACATAATGTATGGACATCGCCTATCTGAAGCATCCGTTGGCTCGGCAAATTGTATTGAGAGATGAGAGAGAGCTGAGTGACTTGTAATCAGAGAGAAAAGTGAGCTTGAATGATTGTAATCTTGGCCTCGCGCCATATTGTAATCTTTGTTTCAATACCAATAAAGAGCTATTTCAATGACTTGTGTTTTACTTCAAGTTTCTGCTGGTGTTTTTTAATGTTGCTGCTTGGGACTTCTGTGCGACGATCCCGTCGCTTAGCTTGTAATCGACCATTATGGAACCTGTCTTGCGTGAGCGCAATCTAGGCTCATGCGGCATCACGCCTTAGCGAGGACGATTGGTCTTACGGGACCGGGGCATGACATAATGGTATCAGAGCATGGCTTTACGTTCTTGGACTTTCGATTGAATTCTTTAACTCTGATGTTCCACAAACTCTGATTATGTTTCTGCAAATCGATATCGTTGGTACGCTCTCTCTCTCTCTCTATGTTCCACGAGATGTCCATACAATAAGTCTATATAATTTGCAAATCATATGAGAATAGTTTTTGACAAAAATAAAAGATGGTTTACGTAAAGCACGGTTGGCTAAGTCGGGCTGGGTATATACATCAATAATTATGTTGACCTTAGCAAGTTGTGTACGGGATTCAATTTATTTTGAATGAGAATGAATTTAGCTTGATGTATAGTGTGTGGATGGCTATCGATAGAGATGCCATCAGACGATGTTATCATCGATGCGATATAGAGGAACATGCTTGAAATTGAGGAATCGTTCGGACGGACATTCGAAGTAATCGATTTTGATTCAAAAATTATTTTGAGGATTTGTCGAATGACTTCATCCATGAGTGGTGTATCGGATAGCCTCGAGGATGTCAATCGATTGAGGATGCAGGGTGCCAATGAGTCTATCAGCAAGCGACGAGTACGCAAAGCCTTAGATTGAGTATCATTGAGTAAAATATAGTCTTGAAGTTCGATAAGTTGATTCAGACGAACTAGAAACGACGTGCACGAAATTGGAATTGCACAAGTGTGAAATACAAAAATAATTGAGTAGGAAAATTGAATAGAAGAAAAATTAAGGTGTAACGAACGGATGACTTAGTCGAGGAATCGATATGAAACGTATACGAAAGTTAGCACGGTTCGAAGATAGCGTGCATGAAAAAGTTTGATTTTGGAAGTTACGAAAATGACTCAAAGAGTTTGGGATAGATGTTGCTCGATGATTTGAGTTAGCATAGAATGATACGAATTGAGGAGATAAGTCGCTCGATGACTTAAGATAGACGAATGAACATATTTGATTATGGATTTAAACGAATTGATCGTGTGAATAGTTCGGGGACTATTGATCGAATTTTGATCTTGAATATCGAGGAGATTGTGGTATATCCAATTCGGACGATAGCATCAGTTGTACGACTCAGAATTCGTTGCAAATGAAGATCGTCAAGTTACGTATATCATCGATGGTATTGAGGCGTATCAAAGATTGATATACGATAACTTGGGGGTATTCTGATTCGAGGAATGACGATCATGTAAAGTGCTATTGTTTTGATGGATGCTATACTTGGGATTTGGATAGAAATGAATGTTTGGATGAAAGAAAAGTGTCTTGATGGTTACGTTGATAACCACAACATCGACAATTTTGTCTTGCACGAGCGCAACTCCAGCCTTGTACATGCGCCATGTCAAATTTGGGGTGATCGTTCTGCGTGGGCGCTGACATGGTGATTCATGTCGCAGGAATGATCGAACTCGAAAAATCAGGGCTTGGCAATTTGGATTGCTTCGACGTGTGGTTTGATGCGAAGGTGAATTCGAGGATTGTTCGAACTTGTGATTGATGATTAAGTAAACTTAAGGATTAAGTATATCCAATCTACGTATCGTGAATGAATTAGTCTAGACTCAAAGCAAGAGTTACGCCCCGATGAGGATGATTATCCCGCGAGAGCGTGCATGGTGATTTCATGTCCACCGTGGATAACCAGACTTTCGTGAGATTGGGATGTGACATATTTCTATGTTAGACGACCTTGTGATCGAATACGTAAATTGTGTTGAACGACATAGAGATTATGGGTTAGTGACGAATCGTGTCTTGGAGTACTTGACTTGGTTATGATGGATAGGTGAACTATATTGAACATATTCAAAGAGATAGACTACACGAATTACTTGTTTGGACATGTGATATTGATATGCTGAGGAATTGGTTGAACAAGACTTATTATAGGATGGCTTTGCTGAATGACTCGGACCCCTGGATTGAACGTTGCGAATGCGAATGCGAATAGGAGAAATCTATGCTCGAAGTTTAGAAATCAAAGTGATGCAAGCTTGGGTAGAAAATACCGTATTATAAACTTTGGTTTGACCTTAGGATTGGGGTCAGTATTGATATTATTGTTTGGGAACTGTAATTCCAATACTGACAATTGACTTTAGCCTAGAGAGATGACTTAGCAGTTAGGCAAGACATCCCTGTCTCGAAAGGTAGCATCAATATGATTGGTTTTAGGATTGATAGGATGAATCAAATATATGGAATTGAATTCACTATCATGAGGCTTGATTGAAATGCATAGATTTCGAGAACGCCTTAAATATGTGCATGATCCAACTAAGTGATACGTCGAACTCAAGTGAGAATAAAGAAACAGGAAGTAATCGAGGAATTTGAAATTATGTGTTGCAAAGAAAAATATTGATGGTAGTGCGATCATTGTTTTGAGTTGAACTTGAATGTTGATTGATCAGGTGGTTTGCCTTGAAATGAGTTGTCCGTGTGTGCGATGAGTATGAATTAATAGAAAGTTGAGATATAGTTGCTCGATGTGAAAGATAACCAAACACGAGCGTGGCTCGGATTGAAGAAACGCATAGGAGGAATGTGTACGGGAGTCATTGAATATTGAATCAAGTGATAAGTCGAAGAGTATGCACTCAGTAAGTTTCGAGGATGAAACTTTTTTTGAGTGGTGTATGATGTAGTACCCAGTCCCGCTCAGTTCAAACAGAGGAATCAAAATACCAATGGCGTTTGGACTTAGCCATGCAACGGCTTGCTCGAAGTCCCGTTCTGTCGAGGCAACTCCTCGCTCAGGTTGGTGGCTTTGGTGAACTTGCCTCGACTTGGCCTTCACACTAATAAATTAAAAGTTTTCAAATACACAAGTAGGCTTGATAATAAAAGAGGCGAATCCACATAGCTAAGGGAATAATCCCCAGTTTGGTCAAAAGGAGTTAGAATATGGAAAGGTCCCACGGTCGGCTTAGAAATGTTGCATCATGTGCTTTCAAAATGACACTCGATCCTTCGTCCCATGGCTTGGGAGAATGAAAGTTGGTCTTTGTTGCCACGAAGCTATGAACTTAGCCTAAGACATAAGCGTCGCACGTATAAATGCTTGATAAAGCATGCACGGTCTCATCGTCCGATACTTGGCATAGCCAAAGTGTCCCTCCCATCTTAGCGTACGTTTCTACCATGCAAGGCTTGGCATAGCCTTTGCTCGTCCTACGAGTTAAGTTATTACACGATTGAGTTAGGCAAGAGTTTTGTTGGGCTATCGAAGTAGTAGCAAGCACGGTCCCATAATTTCTACGGCTGGTTATAGCCACACTGTCCTACGGTCTCAAGGCTCGTCATATAAAATATGACTTGGACGGTAGTATCGCACAGAACACAAACTGGCTTAAGGTATGATGCCACGGACTTAGTATTTAAGGCACGAGCCACGGTTGATTCAAATGAAGTTTGGAAAAAGGGCTATCAAATAGTCGTTACTTAGTTGAGTAAAATGATAGGGCAACATAGAAGAATACTCGCGACTATGGGTCGTCGAGGAGGTCTCAAATATTAGAAGTCTTAAACATAGTCCTGAAAAGATGGTAACACTAGAAGAAGAATGACTGTGTAAGGTGTTAGTTCGAGTTGAGTCTTGCATGGTCATTGGACAACTTGTCGACAAAGAAAAATTTTCTCGAGCGGCAACCCGGGGCCACGGGAACATTTCAGCCTAGGGAGAAACACGGGTTTAGCCGAGATGGGAGTACCGCTCATGTTATTCGGAAACTTTCAGCTGGGCTCGCTACCTGCGCTGAAAGCGATACCGAATAGCAAAGCTAATGTGTCCAGGATAGCTTGTTGTGCTAGTGACTATTTCATATAGATGAGTTGGCATATTAGCGGTGATCCACATGTATGCCTTTGGATTGAGTCGAGTATTGTGTGTACAGTATCAATGAGTCGAGTTGGGTGTATGTACGATTAGAACACAATGTTTGGGCCTAAGATTTGGCTGCAACGAAGACACCGTACTTCGGCACGAGATGTGGTGTCGAGTATTAAGTTGTTGGCATAGAGTTGCATAAGTTGGATTTGAGTCGTTCGAGTTTAAGTCAGGAAGCGTCGTAAGGCAGAGTTGGTTAAGTGACACTTAGTTCACAAATCTTGATTGAGTTAGTTGATGATCAAAGCAGATGGTTAAGTTGCTCTGAGTTGCGAGGCACGACCTCAATATGGACATACAAATAAAGTTTATTATATGACCACGATGTTAGAATAATGGACTTGTAGCACGATCACATGGAAATTGGGTACTATCGTATATTTGCATCTCTGAGTATGGGCCGAAAGGTAAGCACGACTTGATAAGTTGACGTTACAAGCACGAGAATTGTCTAGAGACATAAAATAGGCCTAGAGTCTATGTCCTAAAATCTAACCTAAGGCAAGAATAGAAAGACAATCATAAGGGATTATGTTGCACAAAGTAAATGAACGTGTTGGTTTAGTATGGGTGGGCCAGGAGCTCACTCCAGCAGTACAGTTGAGTACTGACATCCACACAGTTTTCATGTGCAGGAACAGGTAGAAGCACGTTGGCACGGAGCTCGCTTGGATGCGTCGAGGCATGAAGTTTCCTTGGCGTTTCGAGGCGTGCGACCGTAGAGAGTCTGGACTTATACGGGACATATTGTCTGGACATCGCCTATCTGAAGCATCCGCTGGCTCGGCAAATTGTATTGAGTGCTGAGAGAGAGCTGAGTGACTTGTAATCAGAGAGAAAAGTGAGCTTGAATGATTATAATCTTGGCCTCGCGCCACATTGTAATCTTTGTTTCAATATCAATAAAGAGCTATTTCAATGACTTGTGTTTTACTTCAAGTTTTTGCTGGTGTTTTTCAATGTTGCTGCTTGGGACTTCTGTGCGATGACCCCATCGCTTAGCCTGTAATCGGCCGTTATGGAACCTGCCTTGTGTGAGCACAATCTAGGCTCACGCAGAATCACGCCTTAGCGAGGACGATCGGTCCTACGGGATCGGGACATGACACAGGTGGGCGGGCTGGCCTGCCCGCGGGCAAAATAGCTTTTTCCATAAGGAATATTGCCATAGATTTATTGGGTTTCTGGTGAATAAATGGCTAAGGGCATCATAAGATAAATAAGAAATCAGTAATGCTATATGGACCACATGCTATGCCCTTAAGTTGCCTGCAAGATGAGGTAGCATGTCATATGGTCAAAAAATTGGAAGGTTGACTGAGTTTGAATTAAAAAATCCAGCTTGTTGAGTTTCAATAAGCAATTGACGACCCATGCCCCTATGCAACCGAGAGTGAGAGAGAGAGAGAGGGAGAGAGAAAGTCACTTTACTTTCTTCCATACTTCCTCTAAAAAAGTCATTTCTCTCTTTCTCTCTCTCTCTCCTCTCTCTCTCTTTCTGTGTGTGTGTGTGTGTGTGTGGAAGAAAAAGAAGAATAAGAAGTTGATAGGCAAGAAGAAGGCAAACGGCGGTCGACATTAGGAGAGGTCATGGGAGAATTACTCCAGCTTGCTACGGTCGTCGACAGAGGTGAGGTAATGGGAGAACCATTCCAGCTTGTTGCGAGGTCGGTAGAGGATAGGCCATGGGTGGACCATTCGAGCTTTTAGGTACTAAACTTTCCTCATCAACCAACTTTTTGTTCAACTGCTTCTCTTCTTCCAACCTATTTTTAATAACTGGTTGTTGTGGCTGGCCTATTTTACAAGTTATTCAATTATTGTTCTGTTAGAATTTCCTTCATTGTAATGTGAAACCTTAGGTGGGCAATAGCTTCCATCATTTTTACCATTTTTATGTGGTTGCATAGGTAGAGAAGCGATGGTGGCTACACTAATTAAGTTTGCAGAGAAAATTAAATATTTGAAAAAACAGTATACCTTTCTTGTGGAACTTATACTTTTGTTTATGATGGAGTACAAATAGCAATATAAGAAACCCCCAAACCCTAACTCTGAACCAGAATTCTGGTTCTGTGAAACCATAAGTTCTTTTTTGATTTCTAGATTTCTATCATCCAACACTATTTAATGTTATCTTTTAGCTGGAATGGAGTTCCTAAGTGTTTGTTTCAGCCAGAAATAATAAGATAGTAAATGGAGATACTGTTATATAAGAGCAAAATCAAGATTTACTGTATTGTACGGTGTTCAACAATTTCCCCTACCAAGAATAAGGTGAAAGGGAAAATTGTTGGTGTTATTTTCTTGTTTTATATAATTGATACAAAACAGCTTCTTCAGCGTCTTCGAGATGAATCTTCGACATGCTTGTTGGTTTAAATTATCCTGCACTAATGCAACATATGTTTATTTATAATGAACAAGATGATAATCTAAAGAGCAACATATAAGAAGAAAAAAACCATTACCTTTTGTGAACTATTTGTACTTATATATTGGATATCTATTTTGTCAGAATGGAGGGTCATTCATCTTCGATAAGGTCTGGAGATGATTATGTTGTGCCAAAAGTTGGGATGATATTCGATGACTTAGACCAACTATGAGACTGTTATGAAACATATGCAGAACAAATTGGATTCCTAGGAAGAAAACGAACATCAAAGAAGAATGAAGAAGGGATAGTTAGAACAGTAACATACTGTTGTGCTCGAGCTGGTAAGCCTACTAATGCATGTTAAAATCCTATGTTGCTGCGTAAGAGCTTACGGTGTGGGTGCTTGGCTAAGCTCACTGCAAAGTTAGATAGAAAGGAAAGATGGGTCATTATTTCACTCACTATTAACCAAAATCACCGGTACAGTCCGAGCAAATCTAGGTTCTTTCTTTGCAATCGAAGGATTAGTGGACATGCAAAACGACAACTTAATCTTTTGAATGAAATAGGGATTAGACTGAATAAGAACTATGCTACACTAGTACATGAGGCAGGTGGATATGAGAATGTAGGTTGCACTGAAAAAGATGCGAGAAATTACATCGAAGAAGTAAGGCGTCTACGACTTGGCGGAGGAGACGCAATTGCAAACATGAAATATTTTTCACAAATGGTTGCAGAGAACTCGGGCTTCTACTTTGACATGGAGTTAGACGACGAGGATCATTTGAAGCATATTTTCTGGGCCTACGGAAGGAGTAGAGAAGCTTACAAAGATTTTGGTGATGTTATTACCTTTGACACCACATTGACAAACAAGTATGATATGCTATTTGCTTCATTTGTTGGGGTAAATTATCACGAGCAGTCCCAGATTTTTGGATGTGGATTAGTTTCATGTGAAACTACATAATCTTTTATATGGTTGTTTAGGACTTGGCTTAAATGCATGTCTGGTGTTGCTCCTCGGGGAATAATCACTGACCAGGATAGAGCTATGCAGAATGTAATTGTGCATGTGTTTCCTAACACTAGGCACAGATGGTGTTTGTGGCATATAATTAAGAAGCTTCCTGACAAGTTAAGAAAGTATACTTAATACTAAGAAATTAGTTATGCAATGAAAAATATTGTTTATGACACAAAATATCTGTCACGCTTTGAAGAACTTTGGGAGAACATGATTGTGCAATATAGTTTTGATGGGTGCGAGTGGTTGCATGGCTTGTATTAACAGAGGGAGCGATGGGTACCGGGTTATGTTAAAGACACATTTTGGGCGGGGATGTCGAGTACCCAATGAAGCGAAGGTATGAATGCTTTTTTCGATGGTTATGTCAACTCCAAAACTACTTTAAAGCAATTTGTGGAGCAATATGAAAATGCTCTTAGGGATAAGGTAGAAAAAGAGTTGCATGAAGATGCAGAATCCTTTTCGAAGTTGATACCAACTGCGACTAATTTTGAAATAGAAAAGCAGATTCAGGGAATGTACACCCTAGCAAAATTTAGGGAGGTTCAAATTGAATTAACTAGGATAATGTATTGTACTCTATTAGAAATGAAGGAGGGGCCTATACTTATGAATTATGTCATCCGTGAGGTTATACAGATTGAAAATTTAAAGAAGAGGATAAACGTTGATGTTTGTTTTGATGAAGATCAGTCTGAAGTGTATTGTAGTTGCCGAATGTTTGAGTTTAAAGGTATCTTATGCAAACATGCACTATCTATTTTAATTCGTAATGAAGTTGATGTCCTTTCAGATAAGTACATTCTCAGGAGGTGGAGAAAAGATGTTTGGAGAACCTGTACGAAGATGAAACTCAGCTTTAATACTTGGCAGAACTCTACCGAGCAACAACGCTATAAAAAGATCTATGTGTTTTGTTTGGCGAGATAGCAAACTTTGTAGCTCCAATTGACAAAGAATATATTAAAGTTAAAAAGTGGTTAGTTAGTAAGATGCATGAACTGAAATTAGAAGCAGAAGGGGAGGAAGAAGAAGACCAATATGAAGAACAAGAGCTGAATGAAGAAGGAGATAGAGAAGATGAAGGTGAACAAGAACAAAATGAAAAAGAAGATGGGATAAGTGGAACTGTACGTATACTTGACCCTAAGAAACGTAAAAGCCGTCCCCGAAGTTTGCGAATTAAGAGATGCCGAAGGATAGCTAATAAAAAATTGCATGTAAGTTTTTTTATGCATATTGTTTATTTCATAAATTGAGCACATTTTATGTTTTTAATACCATTTTCTAATTTTTCAACAGCATTGTACTTATGTGGCCTACGAGCCCAAGACACTAGTGCAAGTATCATCCAACAATAGTGAGTGTATGGACAAGGTGCGAATTCATGGCAATATTTCATGCAAGTTTAGTTTTTGTTATTCAAGTTAGTCTAATTTTTATTATTGATATCTTTTACATTTTTGTTGTGACAGATGAAGGTGAAGGTGAACAAGGTTGTAGCTGTTAGGTTCTTCCAAAGATATTTGTTGCATTTTGATCTGCTTCTATGGGTCTATAAAAGCAGTTTTTGTTGAAACTACAGTTTTTGTTGAAACTGCAGTTCTTGTTTAAAAGCAATATACTCAATTTGTGCTATAATTTTTGCTTAAAAGCATTTTTTATTGAAAAGTAGTATATTCCAGATTAGGTGTAACAAAATTGTGATGGAAATGTGTATGCAAGATATCACGCTCTAGTACCGAAATACGGGGACGGACATGGTCAACTACACTGTATGAGGTACGAAGACGTCACACAGCGGTCACAACTGTCAAGAGACAAGGGGGTGTATATTACAATCAAGTTGCCTAGGGTCATACATTACTTCTATGTCTCAATCATTCAAAATAATAAAAACAACAATTAATGAACATAAAGGATAAAGCAGTAAGGCGTCCCCGACGCTTCATCAAAATGATCATAAGGAGCTAGCCTAGAGAGTCATAAGGACATAATCATATTCAGCTGCAGTCTGATTTAATTACAATTATGCATGGAAACTAAATATCCAGAATAACCTACTAAACAGGTGTCGGTGGCTAAACGCCAGAACAAAACTGATGATATTAGAGTGGTGGAGAAGAAACCCACTCGAGTCCTCCGACGGCCATGCTCCTAGTATGCACCATTGTCAAGAAAGAAGACTAGATCCTCAGGCTCTGCTACGAGATCTGGCCAAACAAAACCAGCGGGGTCAGCCCCGAATAGCAAGTACCATAAAGGAGCACATAAAAGAGAGACAAAACCCAAGCATAATAATTAATAATAAGACTTGGCTAATGAGTTATAGGCTTATAACGTATCATCGAGACCATATGGCATCCTTACAACCAAACAAGGACAAACGATGCCAGTATCGTACCGAGATAAGATACATCTATAACCCTGGTCAAGTTATGGACTTTTGGTCGTAACTTCAGACCATAACATGTCATAGAATGATAGCCCAACCCAACAACCAAACAAGGACATAAGTTGGACCACGCACCATGATAGTCCATGTTCATCGTCTACTAACAAAAGATACAGATCACAAGCAAGTCGTTTTGCAAACGGCCAATCATTCCTACGACTTTCTATATTTGGCAGGGTTATCCTTGCAATGCTGTTTATAGGAATCCTTAGATCGTGTCATTTCTAGCAGGGCTAGCCAATCCATCATATATCGCACATTGATTATGCACCGGTCCCCTGAAGGACTACCGTGCGGAAGATATAACTCATAACACATAGAAGTCGGATATTGTCATCCATTATAGGCAGAATAAACAATATTTGTAGCGGCCAACCCAACACGTCAGGACGGGACCTGGGGTGGCTATTATGACACGATCTCGAGATTCCTTTCCTTCCTAATGCATCTACCAGATTGACTTGCTTAGTTAAGCCCTATGTTGGTCTTGGATTCACACGTCGTGGTCACATGTTTATGCCTTTAGATATCGTACCTAGTACGGGTACCCTAAGTTTGAATCCACACTAGCTCATGGAGCCCCGCATATGGATCCATTCTTAGTGTAATGTATCAATCAAACAAGCAACACAACATCATTACCTCCGACCGTTATCATGTATGTGTTGGAGGCTCCAAATGTACTGACATATAACGCATAGGATTCGCTTAGCACATAGGATATCACCTTAGTGCACACATAGATTATACCTCAATACACACATAGGATATACTAGCACATGCACAAATAATCAGGTCAGGAACATAGTCAAGTCGCTTAGTCATATGAGAGCTACCAGGCACATAGGTCACTTGGGCACATAGGTGCATGGATCAAACATGCGAGGCGCACGGGCGCACAAAGCGTGCAGGCACGCAATGCACACGGAAGCGTGAAGCGCGCAAGGTGCGCACGCGGAAGGCAACGCACGAAAGACAGCGTGCGAAGGGCAGCCCGTAAATACGCGCGCTGAATGATGGCACGATGCACGAAGCGCGCAAGCGGGATAAGCGGTGCAACGAATGAAACGCACGCGGAGGAGATGGCGCGGTGCATGAAGTTAGCGCGCGGAGGAGATGGCGCGATGCACGAAGCATGCGTGTGGAGGTTGGTGCGATGCTTGCGCGGATTGGTCATCGTCCCCAACCAGCATCAAGCTTTGGCCATGAAGTTTTCCAAAACTTCCAATGTCCATAACTTGAGCCATAGGACTCGGAATCGGGCAAAATAAAAGCAAAAATTGAATAAAATCGAATTCTCTACAACATGGAATAATTAGTTTTTGAAAATAAATATGTTTGATAGACCAAAACCACGAAAATCCATAAAACTCTAGTTTTAAAAAAACTTAGATCTACCCAAAACTACTAAATATGTAGAGATAGAAGAGATGAACAATCTGAACTAATAGTATAAGAAAACAACAAGAAATGAAAAATGCAAGTGGTCTCTCTATTTAGTGCAAGGTGTACTTGCCTAAAAGTTATTGAGGAAAATAAATGAGGGCTAAGGTGGAGGAGGAGGAGGAGAGAGAGAGAGAGAGAGAGAGAGAGAGAGAGAGAGAGAGAGAGAGAGAGAAAGAGAACATTTATAGTGGGTGGGTTGGCTCATAAAAACCCTAATCCTAGCATGCCCTAACCATGTGACTGATATAACATGTTAATTGTTACATGCTATAACTAATAAATTAATTAATTAAATAAAACCCTAGTCACAATACGGTCCAGAATCCTATCATCGAAGTAGTGAACCACGTCTACAACCAAACAAGGACAAGGGGTAGCATACTATTCCGCGACGAGATACTGTTCCATGCTACGACCAGGTGTAAAATACAGGATCATAGGTGCACGTGTACAGATACCATATACGGAAATATGTAACAAATACATATATTGGGATCGGGGAGTGACACAAGACCAAGTGCAGGTGTGCAAGTTTTGTGTATCAAACTCCTCCAAATGTGTATGCAAGACTAATTAGTTAATAAAGGAAGTTGAAATTTGCTATTCCTGCTTCTATCACAATTACTATCTAAAATCGTTTGCGGCCTTGGTAGCTGAAAGTTGTTATTTCTTCATCTTGACAACTTGCTGGCAAGAATACAAAATTTTACAAATAAATGCTTTCTGATATCATATGGTTGTCGATGGACATCATATGGTTGCTGGAGCCAAATTTGTTCTTCTGTGTGGATGAATTTTCATGTATGAATCATGGATGAATATTATAATTCCTGAAGCAATTGATAAATTATAATTGTTCTTCTGTGTGGCTCGCCATTTGTTCTTCTATGTGGATCAAATCCCATGTATGAATCATGGATGAATATTATAATTGTTCTTCTATGTGGCTCTCCATTTGTTGTCAAATGAATATTATAATTCCTGAAGTGTTAGAAATTTAATGAGTTTATAACATGAGTATCTATTGCTAGTAAGTCAATTTATTGTCAGGAATTATTCTTCTTCATGTTCATTCATGTTCTTTGATATTTGTTGTCTAGGAATTGATGTTATTACAGCAATTGATACAAGATGATTGTTGTCCAGGAATTGATTCAAGTTGGTCATTCCAGGAATTGATTCAAGATGATTGCTTCTTGTCTAAGAATTGATGTTTTTCATATTCCAAACCCTCTGTATATTGTTGTCCAGGAATTGATTCAAGAAGGTCGTTCCCTTCATTAGTAAACAAAGCATGAAAATAACTCAATATGTAGCCAAACAAAAAAAAAGAACTCAGACAAATAGTACACAGCTGAATTAGAACATTCAAGATAATAAAACATGTTCATATATTTACATTAAAGAAAACACGATCAAGTATTACAAAGCCCATCTACTTAAACTGTGCCTTCTTTAACATATTATTACAAAGCCCATCTAAACTCACTTGTACTTTCAAATTGTATTCACCATCTTCTTTGACTTTCAATGATATTGCAGCAGATAACCATTGAAACTTGTCATTTCCAATACTTCAAATATGGGATGTCATGATTGTGCTATAAGTTCTAGATATACACAATTTTCTTATACCTGAACATTTTGGATCACTACATGGTGCATCCTTCCAAGGACATGACTTGAGAAGGTGGTCAGTACCTCCACAACCGAAACATACATCCTCATATGAAGCAGAACTAGTGGAGGACATAACATCATCAAACCATTGAAATAAGTTACATTTTGTGCATGTAAAAAACTTCCTTCCCATTGAACTAGGCCTAGTAGAGAGCAACAACTTCTAATGCCATCACAGGTTCGATTTCTACACCTTGTATATACACATGGGTAAGCATAGAAGTGTGACCATACTTATCACACATTTGGCATCACTCATGGTAAAGCAAATGAATAAAATTAAAAAGTTACAAATAGCAAATCAACGTTTAGCTTCGTTCCAAGTTAAACCAAGAATAAAATTTTAAAAATTACAAATAGCAAATCAAGACATTGCTGGTGAAAAAATAGTTCCTTCATAAGATGAATAATGATGAACATTAACACGCATAATTTAAGAAGACACATAAACATAAGTTGGGATACTAACATTTGAAGTAACTAAAGAGCATCCCCCCTTTTTCCATGGTTTGAGCAAACCATATGTTGTTGTTTAGATTATCTTCTTGTTCAAAATGGAGGGGATCAAGACTCTACAAGTAAACAAAGTTAGAATATTTGAACCATGTCCAATCCACAGTTGGAGTGTTGTGTCCAGTCAAAATAGAAGTTAGCATTTTATTTTTGCTGATGGATGCATGATCTATGTGCATTATGGAGAGATCCAAGTTACAACAATAAGGGAAAAAGTAAATTTAACACAAAATCGTTCTAATAGATAGTAGAGAGCAACCATTTTGGATTTATCTATATGATACTCCCTTTGAGTATTAAATAGAAAATATTAAATATTCTAACTTTTTCAAAATTAACTCATAAATAATATATTCAAATACGAGGATTTTTTTAATTTTTTGCAGGTACTACCAAGCCACCATTAATCTTGCTCTCTACTCAATTTTAAAAAAAAATCGATCATTCTAAATAGATAAGACTAAATATCCAGTGGCTGATATAATATATATATATTATATATATATATATATATATATAATATATATATAATATATTATATATATATATATATTATATATATATATATTATTTCAAAAATATTCCAATATATACATATATATATATATATATTAAAAATTATATGTTATATTTGGAATATTTTTTGAAATATATATTATAGATATATATATATATTATATATATATATCTATAATATATTATATATATATTATATATATATAATATATATATATATATATATATATATATATTCAAAAAAATATTCCAAATATATACATATAATTTTTAATATATATATATATATATATATATATATATATATATATATATATATATATATCTATTATATATATATATTATATTATATACACAATATAGATGATAATGATGGGTGAGCAGCGGAAGTGCCGCGTGGGTCGGCCGGAGCACCCTGCTCGCCACCCCCCCTCTTCTCCTCCTGGTCGGTGGGCCGGCCGCGCCACCGGGCGCCCCTCCGCCCTCGTCGGCCGGTCAAATCCGTTTTGGCCTTTCCTCTCCCTCCTCCTGTGGGGCGCCCCCTTCCTCTTGGCCGACCCACCTCGCGGCCACTTTCTCTCCCTACCTCCTCCTCCCCCCACCTCGGCGTCGTCGGCACCTCGGCGGCCCAAGCGCCACCGGGCTCTCGCGGGAGTCCGCTCCACCATCCATCCCCATGGAAATCCCTTCGGACCCCTCCTTCTGGGCCCCAGGCCGGTGGCGCGCACTGTTCCGACTGGCGATGTCCCCGCTCCCCCGGGGTCTATCCCGGACCACCGTTTCTGTCGCGCCTCCTCCTCTGGGGTGGCCCAACTCCGTCCACTCCTCGTGCACTCGCTTCCCTCGGCCGCCCCCTCCTCAAGGCCCTCTCCCTCCGGCCTTGGGAGTCCCTCCTCCCCCTTTCCAGCCCCCGCCTCCGGCCTTGCTCGTGCGCCTCCTGCACCGCCCCCCCCTCCCGTGGCGATTCCAGCCGCCCAGACCCTCCCATCGGCGTGGTGCTCCCCAGCTCCTGGACGCTGTGGCAGATCTCAGCCGCCTTCTGCGTGCGCGCCGGCGACGGCTGGCCTTACCGCGGCGTCAACCCCCCGGCGCTGCTCCTCTTGCGGCGCTCCCATCCTCCTTAACGCCGAGGCTCACTGCCTCCCCGCCGTCCTCCCTCGACTCTGACTTCCCCGCCCTCCGGTATTCCCTACGCCGGATGCTGGCGCCGCGCCGGTGATCGCCCGTCCGAGGTCGAGCTCAAGCTCCCTCCGACGGTCCGCCTCCCTACTCCGCCCCTGGCGGTAGCCCCCCTACCGGAGGTTGGGTCCCCTGTCCCCTCCCTCCTCTTCCTCCCTCCCGCGTGCGCCGCCCGTCCCGGCCGCCTCGCACCCTCCTCTCCGCCCGGCGGTCGCCTCGACCTCTTCGCCCGACGGCCGTCCTCTTTTCTCAGGCCCCCACCTCTCCTTCTCCCCTTCGTTGGAGCTTCCGCGCTCGTCTTTCCCTCCCAGTACTAGTAGTGAGGATCCTTTTTGGGGTCCTCAATCATTTTGTAGAAACTTGGGCCATCTCCGGTTTCAACCTCCCTATTTCCCTTTTCAATGAAGGCTATAGCCAATGTTTAAATATATATATA
>JANAVB010032820.1:941331-943831 GCA_029216955.1 Iris pallida
TATATACTAGTAGCATTTATCTTGTTTAATAATTAAAATTGTTATAATTTATTCTTAGGTTCTTTGGTATCTTCAGACTCCTAGACCAGTGCTTACTTTCAACTATCGGACCCAGGCAGTATACCTTACCACTATGTTATATTACTACTTTAATTCTAGTTACTACCTTGCTACTTTCATTGCTATATTACATTGCGCGTCCGATCATGACTCTAGTGCAACCAATGGGATGCATTGGCTTTACTTTCTAGCTTAGGCTATTGGAGACTACCCATGTATTGAACATAGATATGCTATTATCTCGCAGGACCTTGACACTTGTACGGATACGATGAGTGTACAGAGTTGTAGGATACGTACCGTATCCGACTGATCATCAGTGCCACCGGGACGCGTGACGACATAGTCCATGCTAGTTTTTTGTTACATGGACTTCATTAGGGATTGAGAGTGTCGAGTATTCGATGCCTGTAGTACATTCAACGGGGAGGACATTCACTAGGCAGAGGAGATACTTGTAGTGTTCACTTAGATGTTGTTGTATGCTGGTGCCTCGGATGAGCGCCACTGCACATTTACCCCTTAGATATAGCTCAATTCGTCGAACGTTGTCTTCATTGCATTTACACTTAGTTGATAGAACACTATGGACTCTTTTATTTATATTGCATTATGGCTTGTATATTATGTATCTTGCAACGTTCTTCTGAGAACCAGGTCTCTTTCCAGGCTTAGCTGAGCAGGAGTACTACTTGCCATCAAAAATGCGATAAGGTTTTATTGATTGATAAATCTTTGGTATTTCAATTACAAACAGAATAATATACAATATAGGACTTAGACGTAGTCCTAGGAGTACACTTTTGTTTTTATTTAGGAACTGTATCGGTGGATCGAGTGGTAATACATCGACTCCGTTGACGATCTGACGACGATCTTGAATTCTCTAAAGGTCTGGACTGCTCTGGATGCCGGAGTGTTTGGAGGAGAAGTAGACGTTACGTGTCTCTTCTCGTCTCTGTAGGTAGATATGATGATCTATCTGTCTGTCTGTGCATGTGTGAAGGAATGATCCTTCTATTTATAGGCAGCAGACTGGTCTGCTCATACACGCATATGTAGGATGCGCCTGTACATGGGAATGCCATATGGCTGATGCTGTAGGGCGCATTGACGATGTGCCCTGAGTTGAAGCTGAATCTTGTTCGAACTGCACTGTTGGGTTGCGGTGGAGCAGACACGTGGCAGTTGTGGAGATTCAGTTGTTGTAGAGATCTTGGATGGTTAGCACCCATTTGTAGGCAGAACTGAGTCAAATGACACATGGTGCGTGTTCATGGCTCAAAGATCTCGGATTTGGTGGAGGGTGATCTGTCAGGATGCGCCTAGGATCTGGAGCATGGGGCGACTTGGTCTATGACTTTCAGAGGTCACAAACAAGTCTGGGCGCATGGCTTCTGAGGTGCATGTAGAGCTTCGAGTGCATGGCTGTGAAGACGCATTCAAAGACTTGGCTTCTGTCTTTTGGGATCAGGAAAGAGTCGGGGGCGCATGGCTTTTGAGGCGCATGCAGACTTCTAGGCGCATGGCTGTGGAGGCGCATACGAGTGATCGGCCAGCCATGTGGCAAGGACAGCTGTAGCCGACAAAAGTAAGTATGATGATGCTGACGTCTGTGGCTCTTCACTTTCTGTAAAAAGCTGCCAACCGTTCAGTCTTCGGGGAACGTGCTGCCAACTCTGTCACATAGCATTAAATGGTTTGATGGGTGACGAGTTGAAGTGGACGCATCAGTTTGTGCCCCACTAGACGCATGGGTCTATGCTCAACGGAGCACATGGGCTGTGCTCCGTTGGGCGCATCAGTACAGAGCACATGGTGCTGACAAAAGCATTTATTGCGTGGTGCATCTCCATTGGTCCGTCTGTTGAGTTCTTTGAAGCATTGATGGCTGTTTGACTTGGCTGAATATGGAGAGGCAGATTTATAGTCATTAATGCAAATTCATTGCACAGAATATGAGGAGACTGCCACTTGACGCATGAGCGAGGGTTGTTCCGGCCTATAAATAGCTTTATGAAGAGTTTTTTTTCTCATTTCACTTAGCTTTCCTTCATGGAAATGAACTCGATCGTACCCCTGCCTTGGCGAGTTGACGATGAACTCCTTCCGAAGACGAAGATATGCCGAGTTGGTTTATTCACCATCGGCCCTATTTTCTTATAAGCCCGTGAAAGTGCCTGTTGTATCCAAATATCGGGATCGTCGTGTCCCGAAATAGGCTGAAGGTGCCTATTGCATCCAAAGATTGGGACGGTCGTGCCCCGAATTTTATTATGCTGTAAGAGCCGCAAGTCGGAGCTATCGTGTCCCAATTTTGTTAGGCTAGAAGAGCCACTCCTCATGCTAGAGCTCACGTACGCTGACGAGGAAGTGATTCACTCCGACTATACACGAGGATGCGCCTACACTGAGATGTTGGGATGATGCACCTAACAAG